>ML379656.1:39059-130750 GCA_005239525.1 Nicotiana knightiana
TATAATAAGATTAAAATGGATCCCTCAGATGAGGAAAAAACTTCCTTTGTTACAAATAGGGGGACTTACTGTTATAAAGTTATGCCTTTTGACTTGAAAAATGCTGGAGCCACCTATCAAAGGTTAGTGACTAAAATGTTCCAGAACATCTTGGAAAGACAATGAAAGTCTATATTGATGATATGTTGGTAAAATCAACTCAAGCAGAAGACCATTTCCAGCATCTTTCTACTACTTTTGATATTTTACGCAGGTATAATATGAATCTAACTCCCGAAAAATGCGCTTTTGGAGTGCAATAAGGTAATTTTTTGGGTTTCCTTGTATCGAACAGAGGAATAGAGGTAAATCCCTCTCAAATTAAAGCTATAGAAGAAATACCTGATATTTTAACAAATAAAAAGGAAGTTCAAAGACTAACAGGGAGAATATCAGCTTTGGGAAGATTTATTTCTAAGTCTTCCAAAAAAAGTTTTAAATTCTTCTCAGTTCTCAAAAAGCAGAATCAGTTCTAATGGACTGAAGAATGTCAACAAGCCCTCAAGAATCTGAAGATTTATCTATTGAAACCACCGGTGCTTTCAAAGACAAAAGAAGGGGAAAGATTGTACACCTACCTGGTTGTTTCAGAAATTGTTGTAAGTGCAATACTGGTAAGAGAAGAAAAAGGTAAGCAATCACCTATCTATTATGTAAGTAAAACTTTGCTAGATGCTGAGACTAGATATCCACATCTGGAAAAGTTAGCCTTAGCTTTAATAATTGCATCTAGAAAATTACGACCATATTTTCAATGTCACCCAATCACCGTTGTGACTTCATATCTTTTAAAAAATATTCTGCATAAACAGGAATTGTCAGGAAGATTAGCCAAGTGGGCCATAGAATTAAGTGAGCATGAAATAATCTTCTAGCCTAGGACTGTAATTAAGTCTCAAATACTAGTTGATTGTTTTGCTGACTTTAGTAATAACAGTGTCCCTGAAGTAGAAAAAGAGTTATAACTTTTAACGGTGCTAATCCGGGCCTATGGACCCTATTCACCGATGGCTCCTCAAATAAAAAAGGTGCCAGCTAAGGCATAGTCTTAATATCACCCACGGGTGAAAAGACACGGCAAGCTATCAAGTGTTATCCTATAACTAACAATGAAGTAGAGTACGAAGATGTTATTGTAGGGCTTGAACTCGCACGGGAGCTCTCAATCGAGCAAATCATGATCAACAGCGACTCCCAACTGGTAGTAAATTAGATACAGGGGACTTAAATCGCTCGAGAGACTCGAATGAAACAGTATCTTGAAAAAGCACGAGAGCTCGTGAGACAATTCAAAACATGGAAGGTAATGCAAATACCTAGAGAGGAAAATGCAGAAGCAGATGCATTAGCTAACCTCGCAGCAGTCACAGAAGTAACAAACAAAGACAATGCAATTGTCGTCCAACTATTCCACTCAATGATCGACCAGGACAGGAATGAGGTAACTTTCAACAACTTAACCTGGGACTGGAGAAACAAAATTCTTAATTGTTTGTAGAATGGCACCGTACCTGAAGTTAGGAAAGCAGCTCAAGCACTTCGCCGCAAAGCTGCACGGTACTGCCTTATTCGCAACTCGATTTATCGCAAGATGTTCGGAGGACTCCTAAATAAATGCCTCGGACCTAACCAAACGGAATTTGTGATGAAATAAGTCCACGAAGGACATTATGGAAATCACTCAGGGGCAAGGTCCTTAGTGAAAACCCTAATCAGAGCTGGATACTATTGGCCTAAGATGGAAGAAGAAGCAGAGAACTTCGTATCCAAATGCGACAGGTGCCAAAGGTTTGCCAATAAGATGCATCGACTAGCGGAATTATTGCATCCAATAATATCCCCATGGCCTTTCATGAAATGAGGGATGGACATAGTGGGACCTCTTCCCACAGCTAAAGGACAGGTACGATTTTTTCTCATGCTAATCGACTATTTTACAAAATGGGTAGAGGGAGAAGCGTTCAAACAAGTGCGAGAAAAGGAATTTAAAATCTTCTTATGGCGAAACATAATATGCCGCTTTGGAATACCAAAGGAGATCGTGTGCGATAATGGCCCACAATTCATAGGCTCGAAAATCACAGAATTCTTCGAAAGTTGGTAAATCAAATGGATCACTTCAACGCCATACCACCCCGTGGCTAATGGTCAAGCTAAGTCAACGAATAAGGTCACCATCAACAATATAAAGAAGCGACTGGATAAAGCCAAAGGAAACTGGCCTGATGAGTTACTAGCGGTACTATGGGCATACTATACAACTTCAAAAACAGTCACGGGAGAAACCCCGTTCGTACTTGTCTATGACTTAAAAGCCTTAATACCTATGGAGATCGGCGAACCAAGCATAAGGTTGTCAACAACCATGGAGGAAGCAAACAACGATGAATTAAGGACCAATCTGGACCTGCTCGAACCACAGAGAGAGGCAGCACTGATATGGATGGCAACTCAAAAATAAATCATAGAGCGTTATTACAACCGTAAAGATCATCTCAGGTACTTCAAGATTGGGGACTTCGTCCTCAAAAAAGTCTTTCAATCAACAAAAGAAGCATGCACATGAAAGCTAAATCCAAACTGGGAAGGACCCTACAAAATCCGAGGCATAACTGGGAAGGGCGCCTATGAGTTGGAAGTTATGGACGGCAGAGTTCTACCAACAAGCTGGAACGCCATCCACCTAAAGAAGTTTTACTTCTAAGGAAAATAAATACCCTCGGTCAGGTATCACACGTTCGATTTTATTTTGAACATTTAAAAATTTACTAACTTTTTTAGACGATAGACATAAAGGTAAACAATCACCATATGATGATATTAGACCTGCAAAAACGCGAGGAAATAACACAATTCCTAGTCTAGGGTTACACTTTATGATGGATGTTTTAAAGGGTTAAGCATTCATCATCTAAAAAGCTATATACCTTCGAGTATGGAATGTTTTTCCTTTTCAGGAAAAGGACCACATGGAAGGAATAATCAAGTGCTCGAGATCTCATTCTTCAAAGCTCAAACACTTGGGGGACTATACAGTATGGAAGGCTAAGACGAAGCAAAGAAGACTATCAGAAAGTCAAAAGCTCGAGCTTGAAGACCCATCTACCCAACGAGACAAGTGATACGAGCAGAATCGAAAGGGATAAAAAAGAGTCATCAAAATACAAAGCCTAATGCAAAAATGCAAAAAACCTTCGAACATGTTCAGGTTGAAAGGAAAAATATTAGTCACGAGGAAGAAATGTACATCCTTATACTTATTCAAAATTGTTGTAACAAAAACAGTTAGGGTAAAAGATCATCATTAGTGTACTCATTCACAAACTGTTATGATTAAAAACAGTTGCGAAAACTTTGTATTCATATAGAAACTGTTATCAAATAAAACAGTTACGAATAAGAAAACATTTCCCTCGTACTTATTAGAAAACTATTTCCAACAAAAACAGTTGCGGGTAGAAACCCCAATCTTTATAAAAACTGTTACTAGTGAAAATAGTTGTTCCCTTATATCAATATCGAAAAACTGTTACCTATGAAAAATAGTTACGAAATACAATATCAAATCTGTTAAACAAAAACAGTTGCAACTTGAGTTTTAGATCATAATCAAACACACGTAAAATGTCGTGGAAGTTCAAACAAAAAAAATTTCCTTGGAAATATCCTTAAACATGTGTAAAATTTCTATCACTCTATTGCATTATCATGAACTTGAGACGTCTTCTTCATGACAATCATAAAGGGCCCTCTTTCATAAATGAATACTACTACAAAAAGGCTCACAAACACCATACCTACTATGAAAAGGTACGAGGGATTACAACATCCTCATGCAAAAATTCAGAGGTAAAAACAAAAACCTCGAAAAATAAAGCATGCAAAAGACTTAAAGAGTGAAACAGAAACTCAACGGAAAATAAAAGTCATACTAGCATTAATATATTAAAACAACAAAGCAAAAACTAAGTATTAATTTAAAGAGATCCAAATTTACCCCCGATGGGACTAGGGGTAACCACCAATTGAGACAAAGATAAAAAAAAGGGGTGAACCAACTAAACTTCTTCAGGAGGGGGGTTGACTTCACTAGCAGAAGAAGCGGGAGCAACTAGGGATGAAGAGGCACGAGCAGCTGGAGTCTCACCATCAGGTGAAGAGAGGTTATGACCTTGTTGCGCCTTTTCCATGGCTTCCTTAGTTTTCGCTATTTCAGCACTAAGGTCGAAACCCTCTTGACTCATTTCCGTTAATGTGTCAAGGCGAGAATTCATATACTCCCAGCTTACATCAACATCAGCCACCTCTTCAAGATCTTCATAATCCCTTGCCCATGCTTGAAGCTCAGTTCTCAATCCATCCTTCTCCGCTTCAGCAGCTTCATGGGTGGCCCTTAACGGTACAATCGACTCCTCCAGAGTTTGAACTTTATCTAAAGCCTTACGAAGGTCCTCTTGATTAAGAGTGAGTGATTGCACGAGCTCGCTTGAATATTCCTCCTTCTGCCCCAACAAGTTTTCCAAGTCTCTAATCTCCTCTAAGGCGCAGGACAGCTGCTCAGCAAATAAGGACTCCAGAACACTCTTGTCTTTATCAGCCTGACTAGAAGAAGCCTTCTCTACTACCAGTTCTACCGCCATGAGCCTCATCTGCCGCTTCAAGGTACTCCTTTCCTCTTCTAAGACATCCATGTCAATCCTTAGGCTATCATATTGTGCTTTCCAATTATCAGCATCGGCCTGCAACTCTTTTGTATCCTGATCCGTATTTGAGATCCTCTTCATAAGCTCCATGCCTATAAGATTAATCTACAAGAAATAAACCAATCAGATATGATAAATTTCATATACGAAAATGAAATAGGATAACCTGCATCATACCTTCAAAGAGGTATGGACAACTTCAGTGGCCCATGTAAGAGCACTATGGCTGGCTAGCTTGGCTTTCTCAGTGGGACCTATCAAAGGCTTGAGCCACACTTCGGGCTCACCCATTTTTTTTTAAAAGATTCCCCTCAGCTGGAACCTCTATTACCACCTGCCGCATCTCTCTGCTGGAAGACCTTACTTCCCTAGCGAAAGGCATGGAAGCAGGCAGAGATGAAGCATCAATAGGCACGAAGGGTTGAGGAGCTGGAGAAGCCACGGGAAAAGCAGAAGGCATGGAGGGTTGAAGAGTTGACGAAGCCACGGGCAAAGCAACAGCAGAAGCTGTAATAGCTAAAGGAGCAGATGAGAAAGCTTCTCTTAAAGAAGCAGGAAAGACAACAACCAAAGGGACATCGTCAGGAGCAATGTTAAAACCTTCATGGAACAGGTAATCCATAGACTTATGAATGGGGGAATGTGAAATATCTTCAAAGGTAGAGGGCTCAACCACAGACACGGAAGGCAAGGTTATGGTTGTAAACTCATCATCTGAAACCACCCGCCTTCTCTATGGCCTGTGTACTAAAGCACCCTCTTCTTCTTCTTCTACGGAACGAGGCTCACCAATCTTCCTCTTTGAGGAAAACGAACCAACAATAATATCTTGGGCCTGACCCAAATACATCTTAGGGATAGATGAAGCAGACACCCCACGAGCAGAGAACCTTATCAAAAGGGAAAAAGTTAAGCGACAAAGAAAGAAGAGACTCGAGTAAGGAAAGAAGCAAGAACAAAATCTTCACTTACCGTGGGTCTTTACATGCCAACCATACCTCTCAGCGAGGTACTTCCAAGATCTCTCTTCTAAAAGAGCAACATACAATAATTTTTCTACCCAATCACGGATACCAGAGACATTCTCAACAGTACCCATGATTGCTGAGAGAAGAAGAAATAGATACGGTGTTAGTAAAACATCTCAAGTCAGAACGAGAAAAAGTAAATAGATGTGAGCTAAATCATACTCACATGCACGATTCCACTTCTCAGGGAAGGGAAGATTTTCTTCACCCACTAAACCAACAGTGGGTACAACAACATACCGGAGGTACCAATCCCTATCCTTATCATTTCCAGGGGTTACCAACACTCTTTTTCTCCTAGCAGTCAGAGTAAAAACCCCTTCACGAAACAAGGTAGGAGAGTAGAGATGAATAAGATGGTAGAAATTAAAAGGAACCGAGGCTAAAGAAGCTAAACTCCTAAGACATACGACAACTCGCCACACAAGCGGACCAACTTGTCCTAAGAAGATATTGAAGAAACGACCGAATTAAATTATGACTGGGTCAATGAGAGGTCTAAACCCTAGAGTAAAAGGGTATTTACGTATAAACAAAAGAATATCCCGTCTTGTAAGACGTTATTCTTTGATTACTATTCGGAATGTAGAAAGGGAAATCAGGCCTCCAAAAACACACCCTATGAATTAAGGGAAATCTGACCCTCAGTTATAAGGGTTGGATACCTTTCGTCACTCTCAAGGGAAGAAAATTGGTCTACAAGAACTTGATTATCTCTAGCAAAGACAAACTCACCAGGAACAATTTCATCAACTCCAGGTTCACGAAGGCGTTCACCTATACCTCTAGACAAAGACCAAGAATCCCTAAACCTCAAAGAAACAAGAGACTTAGCGGAAGGAGGGGGAACTATCTGAGAAGAAGATGAGCCTCTCGAAGGAGTGGATCCTAGACTCCTAAGTCTACCACCCCTCCGACTCCTAGTCGGAGCAGAAGATGGCGTTAAATTTTCAATTATCTATTATTCCCTGAGGTTGATTTGAAGAAGACATGTTTACAAAGGCAAGAAGAAAGTTCTTTACAAAAGACAAAGTTAGAAAGTGTTTTGTGGAAGAAAAGAAAAGAAGAAAGGTATTTATACTTGAGGACAACCGTCAAACATGGAAAAAAAGAAAAATAATGATGAAAAGTCATAATTTAAGGTGTCACTTCGGGACTGACACAACCGCAAAAAGCCCTAAAAGGTGCCGAGTAAAAGCAGAACCAATCCGAGAAGGACACGTGGTATGAGCATTAAATGGAAGTGAATAATGATGCCTATGGTTCAGAGAAGGATACAATGTTTCGAGGTAAAGTGGCGGCAAAATATTCCCGCCATAAATGAGTATTCACTTACCAAATATTAATTGATAAATATATGGTAAGTGGGGGGACTATCTGTATTGGTAAAAAAGAGCTTCACACGTAAGCTTACTCTTGACAACTCAGCCAGTTATGTGGACACAAGAGAACGCAACAGCTGGATGCGATTCTTTGAAGAGGTACAGAACAAAGAGGCACGATTCAATAAACCCTCGAGCTCATCAGCCACAAGAAACTCAACCTGATCAAGACAGAGAAGAGACACGGACAAAATGAATCTGGAAAAAGCTACGAGCAGATTCAAGAACCCACAATTGATTACTCGTACGTTATGTAACCGCACCCCAATTACCGTTATCCTTTGTAATGCCCCATTAATGTCACAATTAGTCATTAATGGGCAATCATAGCAAGAGTTGTATGTTATATCAAGGAATCTCTTATATAAGGGAGGGGAATACAACTTGTAATGGCATCTGATTTTTCTCGAATACAATCCACTTTGCTTTTCTATATTTCTGAAATATTGTCTATTATTCATTTTTATCTATTTCCTTGATTATCAGTAACCCGTGTTCATCCTAGAAATAGCTTTGGTCAAAGGATCTAATTCTTTGGTTAAACAATTATACGTCCAAAAATCCTGTGTCGCAAGTTGGTACGCAAGGATAGATCAGGCACCGGGTGCCGGTCTCACCCCCAGGCTTGAGGCGTGACAAAAGTAGTATCGGAGCAGTTCTGTCCTAGGGAGTCTACAAACCGTGTCTAGTAGTGTCTTGTTTATAGATATGTGGTGCACCACATTATATAAGCATGGGACTACAGGGCATCTAGGAGTGTGTTACCCTTCTTTCAAATCTAAACCGTGCTGTAGAACTGAGTTATAGGAAATTTGAGTTAAACTTACATGTTGGCATTTGCATGCACAGATGATGGTAACTACGAAGACTACAACTAGCCAGAGGAGAGAAACAACAGTAGGTGAGGGGACTACCAGGGTACCCCTAGTAGATGGGGCCCAATCTGAGGCCCAGGGAGAGACCCCTACTCAGCCATTATCGGCTCCTTCGCCACCTGAGGAGATTACTAGGGAGACCGCACATCCAGTTCCCCCTCCACGTCTATCAGATCAGGACTTAAGGAGTGCGGTGCATTTGTTGGCACAGTTGGTAGCTACCCAACAACAGGCTAGGGAATCCACTAGTGCTGGACCTTCTGAGGGATCTCGGAGTTCAAGGGGTCTGAGAGTTTATTGCTTTGAGTACCCCAGAGTTCACGGAGACAGATCAGAGGAAGGACCTGCAGGATTTCATAGATCAGCTTCACAGGATCTTTCGGGTTATGCATGCCACAGAGAAAGAGGTAGTTGAGCTAGCAGCTTTTCGACTCCGAGATATAGCCATCCTTGGTACGAGGGATAGGAAAGGTCCAGGGGACGTGATGCACCTCCTGCTATTTGGGAGAATTTTTCAGATGCCTTCCTTGACCAGTACTTACCGCGAGAGATCTGACAAGCCCGAATCGATAAGTTTCTAGCCCTTAAGCAGGGAAATGAGTGTTCGAGAGTATAGTCTCCATTTTGACTCATTGGACAGATATGCACCATCCATAGTTGCTCCTATGTGGGATAGAATCCACAAGTTTATAGCAGGGTTGGCCTAGATTTGATCAAGGCATGTGCCACCGCTGCATTACAAGATAGTATGGATATCTCCCGGATTCAGGAATTTTCCCAGACTATAGAAAGGGATAGGCATCGGTAGCAGGGTACGGAGAGGACTGACTCAGGGCAGCATAAGAGGATGATATTTGCCAGGTATCAGGAAGAGTCTCAAGGTATTTGTAGGCCCTAGTACTTCGAACGGCCACCTAGACCTCCTCCACCTCAGCTATAGGGTTATAGGTATGACCGCGACTGGTGAAAGCTCCCAAGTGTAAAGTTTGCAGCGACAATGAATTTCGGGACAAACATGGCCATTTCCACCGCGGTGTGCCATCAGTGGTAGAGGACACTTGGGCCAATGTCGAGCCGGTTCCGATGATTGTTGTATATATGGACGTCCGAGGCATATGATGCGAAATTTCCCCAATATAGATTTTGGCGGTATGGCACAACCAGCGAATTCAGCAACATGATCATCTATGTCCGTGCATCCTTCAGGGTGCGAGTCTCAGTCTTCGACTGGTAGAGGTCGAGGAAAAGGTAGAGGTTTCAGTTCAGGTGGTAACCAGAACCATAGCTATGCGTTAGCGGGCCGACAGGACCAGGAATCCTCACCAGACATAATGACAGGTATGTTGACCATTTGCTCTCGCGATGCTTATGCCTTCATAGACCTAGGATCTACTTTATCATGTATTACCCCATTTGTCGCGGGGAAGTTTGGTATAGTGCCTGAAATACTAAGTGATCCTTTTGCGGTATCTACACTGGTCGGAGAATCGATTATTGCTAGACGGGTTTACCGAGGTTGTATGGTACCAGTTTGTGGTCGTCAGACCTCAACCGACCTAGTCGAGCTAGAGATGTTGGATTTTGATGCTATCATGGGCATGGAATGGTTGGCAGTTTGCTATGCCACAGATGATTGCCGAGCAAAGATAGCTAGATTTCATTTTCCAGGTGAGCCAATCCTTGAATGGGTAGGTAATACAGCGACACCCATAGGTAGGTTTATTTCCTATCTGAAGGCGAGGAAAATGATCGCAAAAAGGTGAATTTATCATATTGTGCGAGTTAGAGATATGGATACAGAGATACCTACACTTCAGTCTATCCAGTAGTAAAAGAGTACACACATGTATTCCCAGATGAACTTCCAGGTATTCCTCCAGAGCGAGAGATTGATTTTGGCATTGATTTGCTTCCGGGAACTCAAACAATATACATCCCTCTGTATAGAATGGCACCTGCCAAATTGAAGGAGTTGAAGGAGCAGTTAAAAGATTTACTGGAGAAACGTTTCATCAGAATCAGTAGCTCACCTTGGGGTGCACCGGTACTATTTGTACGGAAGAAGATGACTCGCTGGGGATGTGTATCGATTATAGGAAACTGAACAAGGTAAATATTAAGAATAAGTATCCACTTCCAAGGATAGATGACTTGTTTGATCAGTTGCAGGGAGCTAGATGCTTTTCAAAGATAGATTTGAGGTCGGGGTACCACCAGGTTAGAGTTTGGGAGAGAGATATTCCCAAGACAACTTTCAGGACCCGATATGGCCACTTTGAGTTCCTTGTCATGTCCTTCGGGTTGACGAATGCACCTGCCATATTTATGGACTTGATGAACAGCCTATTCCGACCATATTTAGATCTGTTCGTGATAGTCTTTATTGATGATATTTTGGTTTATTCACGTTCAGAGGATGAGCATGTGGACCACCTACGAGCGGTACTCCAAACCCTCCGTGATAGTAAATTATTTGCTAAGTTTTCTAAATGTGATTTCTGGTTGAAGTCTTTAGCATTCTTGGGGCACGTTGTATGCAATGGAGGTATAAAGGTAGACACTCAGAAGATTGAGGCTGTGAAATCATGGCCTAGACCTGCCACTCCAACAAAGGTTCGTAGCTTTCTAGGCTTAGCAAGATACTATCAGAGGTTCGTAGAGGGTTTTTCTTCTCTTTTGGCTCCATTAACAAAGTTGACACAGAAAGCAACTAAGTTTTAGTGGACGGAGGCTTGCGAGTGGAGTTTCCAGGAGCTTAAAAATAGGTTGACTTCAGTGCCAGTTCTAGCACTTCCAGAGGGTTTAGATGGTTATGCCATGTATTGTGATGCCTCGTGTGTCGGGTTAGTATGTGTCCTAATGCAACATGGGAAAGTAATTGCATATGTTTCAAGGTAGTTAATGAAGCATGAGAGGAATTATCTGACCCACAACCTCGAATTAGCTGCGGTTATCCATGCACTTAAGATATGGTGACATTATTTATATGGTGTTCATGTTGATGTATTCACAGATCATAAAATCCTGCAATACATCTTCAAGAAAAAAGAGTTGAATTTACGACAGAGTCGATGGCTTGAGTTAGTGCAATATTACGATGTTAACATTCTCTACCATCCAGGGAAAGCTAATGTTGTAGCAGATGCCTTAAGTCGCCGATCTATGGGTAGCTTAGCAAATGTAGAGGCTAAAAAAGACAATTAACTAGAGAGATTCATCAATTGGCTTGTTAGGGGGTTCAGTTAGTAGACTCTATCAATGGTGGAGTTGTACTCCAATATATTGCAAAATCATCTCTCATAGCTGAAGTAAAGGAGAGGCAGTACGAGGACCCAGAGTTGGTCGAATTGAGAGAGCGAGTTCCACAGCAGAAGAAGCCGTATTTAGAAATCAAGGGAGATGGGGTTCTCATATACAGGGGTTGTCTGTGTGTTCCATATGTAGCAGGGCTACGAGACAGGATTATGTCAGAGGCGCATTATTCGTGGTACTCCATTCACCCTGGGTCGACGAAGATGTATCATGACATTAAGGATGTGTATTGGTGGAACGATATGAAGAAGAACATTGCTGAGTCTGTCGCTCAATGCTCTAGTTTCCAGTAGTTGAAGATAGAGCACCATAAGCCTGGAGGGATAATGCAGACTATAGAGATCCCGACATGGAAATGGGAGGCGATAAACATGGATTTTATCACGGGTTTACCTAGTTCTCATCGTAAGTTTGATTCCATATGGGTGATAGTCGATAGGCTCACGAAATCAGCTCATTTCCTACCGGTAAGATCTATATATACATCAGAAGATTATGCAAAATTATATATTAAGGAGATAATGCGACTACACGGAGTACTAGTATCTATTATACCTGGGGCCCAGTTTACAACAGATTTTTGGAGGTCATTTTAGAGAGGTCTAGGAACTCAGGTGAATCTCAACACATCTTTTCATCCACAAATTGATGGGCAAGCCAAGCGCATAATTCAGATGCTCGAGGATATGTTACAGGCATGTGTGTTGGATTTTAAAAGAAGCTGGGATGAACATCTACCTCTTATCGAGTTCGCATAAAATAAGAGTTACCACTCCAGTATCCAGATGGCTCCGTACGAGGTTTTGTATGGGCGTAAGTGCATATCTTTTATAGGGTGGTTTGATGTTAGAGAATCTAGGTTACATGGGCCAGACCTAGTTCAACAGTCGATAGAATAAGTAAAGCTCATCTAGGAGCGACTGTTGACAGCTCCGAGTCATCAGAAGTCATATTCTGATGTGTGGCGATGAAATTTAGAGTTCGGGGTTAATGACTGGGTATTCTTAAATGTGTCACCTATGAAGGGTGTGATGAGGTTTGGCAAGAAAGGCAAACTTAACCCATGGTATATTGGGCCTTATAGGATCATTCGGAGAGTGGACCAAGTAGCTTATGAGTTAGAATTGCCCACAGAATTGGAGTCTGTACATCCGATTTTTCACGTATCCATGATACGGAAGTGCATTGGCGATCCTACCCGAGTGGTGCCCACAGATGAGGTACAGATTATGGAGGACTTGTCATACGAGGAAATTCCTGTTGCCATCCTAGACCGACAAATCCGAAAGCTTCGGAATAAGGAGGTAGCCTCCGTGAAGGTTTTATGAAGAAGCAAAAATGTGGAAGAGATGACGCGGGAAGCGGAGGAAGAATTGAAGTCTAAATACCCCCACCTATTTCAAACTGAAGATATGGCTCGAGGTGGGATACCTCAGCACAGCTCTATTCAGGCCAGTAGGTCATCAGGTAAGCTCTCATTTTTTACTCTCAGAATTTATAATGGACAGTTTTGTGAAGCCAAGTGTTGCTATTTATAGACAGTGACCATGTGTGGCATGTATATTATGTTTTCTGGCTGCGCACAAGTTGGTTTTAGTCTAGTGTACAGAAGAAACTCTGGCAAATTTTTTGCAAAGTATCTAAGAGTAGACATTTGAGGACGAATGTTTCTAAGGGGAGAAGGATATTACATCTTGCGTTTCTCGTACGTTAAAGTTTCGTTTTCAGTTAATTGACATAGACTCGGGGATGGCATTATCTTGAGGTTAGCTTATTTATGCTATTTATAACAAGCAATAAGTAAGTGCTATAAAGCAAGGAGTACACGAATTAAAGAAATTGAGTTTCGTTGAAGGTTGTCGATTTGGGATAAAATACGGTCCGAGCTATAATACCTGATACTTATGGACTAGTACCATACAAGGTACCATATGACCGTGATAGTATGACGTATAAAGTATATTAAAAATAATTAGAATTTTAAGGAATTTGAGATAATTCTTAATTATGTGGGTAATTGGTTAATTATCGGGTAGTGGGATAATACCTTATTAATTATTAATTATAGGATAAGATTATAAATCCCTCCCCCACCCTATGTGGTAGCAAACCATCACCCAAACCAAATGACTCATTCGTCATGTTGGGTAGGTGGCAATTTAAGGTGTTAATTACAATACACCTCATGCTAACATTTTCAATACAAAAAATACTACAAGCAGAAGTGGGGGACATTATCCATTCTTACAAACAACACTACAAGCAAATTAATTCCCAAGATATTCAATACCAAGAACACTACAAGCTATTCAATACTACACTTTATTTCCAAGATATTCAATACCAAGAACACTACAAGCAAATTAATGTGTTAGCTGCCAAAACATTTCAATACTAAGAACACTTCAATTAGAACGTTAGAAATTTGTCAATTCCTACAAATTTTCAACAAAATTTCTTGCAACCAAATAATTCCAACAAGAATTATTAGCACATTAGCAACGTGAGATTTTGCAATTCTAAGGGAGTACAGTGAAACCTTTTCCAAGAATATCATACGGGTTTTTTTCCCACTCCAGGTATGTTAAGGCTAAACTCTTCCTTCATTTTGCATGATCTCATAATTACACGAGTTTGATAACGAGGTATAAAAAAATTCATGTCCCGGAATTTACGTATATTTTCCTAGTTTTGTAAGTTACAATATGCTCCTTATCGGGACTTCATATTCAATTGAGTATTTCTTCTTTTTTTTCAGTCAAGAGAGCAGAAAGTCTATATATACAGTACTAAAGTATTCATTACCATTGAGATATAATCGATGGGTAGGCCCCTATTGGGCAACCTCCAATCAAATGGGAAGTTATATACCGAGCATACTGTGGCCGAGCGCCTATGAGCGAGCCCAGTTGGCCGAGATACAGAGCCTAGTATGGCCGAGCACCTATGAGCGAGCCTACTACGGCAGAGAAGTTATATACCGAGCCTTATAAGGCCGGACAACTATTTTACTTACTATATCGAGAGAATAGAGTCAGTATCAGCAGGTGAGCATATCTTCAGATTATCTTTGACCCCCAGCTGCTTTCAGTTATTATATTATCAGTTTAGTTTCAGCTTTCAGTATATTGCCTTACATACTCGGTACATTATTTCGTATTGAAGTCCCTTTCTGGGGGCGCTGCATTTCATGCGTGCAAGTTCAGACAGACAGACGGGTAGACCTCCTCAGTAGGTGTTGTCCGAGTTCAGCTTTATCCGTAAGCTCCCCGTCCTTCGAAGTTGCCGAGTCTAGAAGTTTTGTGTACATCTTGTGTATATATGTAGATATGTTATGGGTAGGTTGGGCTCTGTTCTGATCACAATACATCTATCAGTAGAGGGTTGTAGACATATCCTGTCAGTTAGTGTAGTATGTTAGGCTTGTAGGCCCTGTACGTATATTTTGTTGGCTTGCCAGTTGTAGTGATTATTTTGGCCTTGCCGACTCAGCTTTATTTTGGCATTTAGTAAATGTTAGTCTCTATTTAGTTTTATATTTTGCTTCGCAAATTGTCTTGCAATGTGGCCCCTGGCCAAAGTATGACATTATATGTTCAGAATTCCTGAGTCGCAAGTTGGTACGCAAGGATAGATGAGGAACCGGGTGCCGGTCTCGCCCCCAGACTCGAGGCGTGATAGAAACGGGGCTATAACTCTCGGAACAACCGGTCGGGTCGTTGCATCCTCCCCCACTTAAACATATGTCCATCCTCGAATGTGCCAAAAGTTGTTCTCCAACACCATCAAACCGTCACGTAACCTTACCACGCACAAACCCGGGGGTTATCCCACGTCACCCTATCCCATGTAGGTCTGATAATATAGCAAAACTGAATTTCCTCATCCAACCTAGCCCAAGCCTTAGAATCCAAACTTCCAAATCCGAAATTTCTATACGACCAGAATCTCGCATCTGCACACCGTATAAGTCTGAAAAAGTTGTATAGAACCATAGCCATAACTCAAGATGAAAACACATGATATCCCACATAACTCAAACACTCGTAGTGATAATTTACAATCACAGTGGCTGCTCAAAACAACCCAATTCTGGTAATAAACCTATTATCAAACAGAGACCCGTTCAAACACCTTCATATAATGCCAATGATGAAAGAAACACGCAGGAACCCATAACCATTCGTCGGATCAACAAGTGGTGGAACTCCCTCTCTTCCGATAGGAACTGTAGCAAACTTTCTAAGTCTATCATCATCAATATCCTCCCAAATATGCCACAACCATATCCGATAGCACCCATTCTAGGTATGATGACCTCATCTCATCCAACACAACCACTCTAGTAACATGACGCATCACTATAGCTTAAAGCCATAACCCGTGCAGTCTGTGCACTAATAGGAAACATTCCAAATGTGCTCAAACATGGAAGATGACATCAAATAAGAGAACCGTACCGCAGGATCAATGGGTATCACCACAACGCAATGCTAAGAACTTCTCATACAACACAAAACCAAAACACACGATTCCAACACAAAAGGATCATATCTCCGCATGACTTCGCAGCAATGCGTGACTCCATCCAAATGTTGGTCCACATTATATACCTCACTCCGCCTTTCTCAAAATCAATAATCACGCTAAATTAGGCATCAAGTACTCAAGGTGAATTACCATAACCACGGAGAATCAATCGATACCATGCCACACAAAATCCGAGAGAATATAACCAATACGCCTCAATCATGCAATATCCAATTACTTATCTCACTCAAATTCCGCGATAAGAGCACAATAGAATCTCACCATGTGTGCCTAAAACCAACGAATCCTAAATCCTCGTAGCATGGAATAGTAACCCATAACTCATTCCAGAACACAAATAAGCCCAACAACAACTGAATGGCACGTCCCTCAATAATAGCACTACGTAGCCAACCAATCCGACTCGATGAAAAAACACCTATCCTAATTGGGCCTACTAATGAACCCCAAATCGATCCGGTCATCCATAATAAACAAATAACATTCTGAAGGTCCACAATGACCGAATCAAAACACACACTAACCTCTTAAAAACCTTGGCTATGTCTCCACATCCCACCACTATGAAATCATCTACTCATTAGAGTTCCCAGTCTCCCAATCCATATAACACACGAATCACCATATCCAATCTCAACTCCGCCGCCTAAATGTCTAATAATTCTCCAATTCACGATCATATCACGAGGGATACCCCTATAATCCATATGTGTTACAAGGAAAAATCTTAATGTCCGCAGTCGACCAACGATGAGAGTACCTCCACACCAATGAAGTATCCATAAATGAAAACACACTGTCTTTTCTGAGACTTACACCTTCATCAAGCCATATCTAGAAGTAATATCATCTATTTGGTCACCTGTGATCATCCATGCTGCCTAAAAATTTAGAACCTTCCTTTCAAAACTGCACCGTGACCTTGCACCTACAAATCTCTATACTACACCTTACATCGTACTCATTACTTCGCCTTATGAAAGATATGACAATCTCAAAATCCACTCTGAGTCGCAAGTAACTATATACTCAATTAGCTAAGAACTTTCCATTTCATTCCATTCTGGAGAAAATTTCAATATGCCACATGCCCCCATGCACCAGTAGGAGATATGCATCTCAAACCATTGTAGAGACCATCAAGAACTTTCTGAAACCCATTGCACTTAAGTAAACCGTCAGGACTGAATCCCTCTAACTCAACTAAGCTACGCAGGCCATCAAAAACCCAAGAGCATTTCCACGAGTCACGTGTATAAACTCACCACATCATAAGCACACCAGGAACCGATCTTACCCATTACCATGTCGATCCAACCTATTACTAAGTTGTCCTATTTCTCCGAGTTCCTTCTAAGTTACCTTCAAATTGATTCTTCCTCTTGCCATAATACCAAAATCCTCAACCAAAACTCACCACGGCGAGACCCTAACACAAAACCAAATTGCCCTAAGGCTCATGAGCCGCTGAATATTCTCTTAAGCGCCACAAAAGTATCACAAGTCAAACACTTACTCTAAAGAGACTTTCTATGAATTTAAGTTATTCTTTCCCTTTTCATGATACTGAAATGTAGAATCCATAATAGTGTAGAAATGCCACAAGTCTTGACACCCTCCAACGTGAATCTCAATTTCTAGCTAAATACACATCCTGAAGATTCCAAATTGTTACACATAAATCTTGAATCCATCAAAACCGCTCCCGAGAGTTATCCACTCTTCGCAAATCTCAATTAAACTGATCAAACAAACCGAACGACATGTCCCCATTAACACATAAACACCCAAGGGAGTAACCCACACTCTTAGGCAACCAAGCAAATTCCTACTTCATGCACACTACTTCCTTTACAAATAACAACTCAATCATTCAATAAGACCCATACCCCCATAGAGAATAATACAACCTGTATCCAGAAATTTCCATTACTCGAGTCATTCTTAAACCCCACCTCTATAGGTCATAACTGATTCACCAGTATACCTCAAACTTAAATCAATACAACACGTAATCGGGCAACCAACTTATCATTAGCAGACTCCCCCACTTGTCTCAAGGCCATAGATTAAGACAAACAATAACTGACAATGCCCGTACGCTATCACCGCCACAATACTGCAGTGAGATTCAACTAAATCCTTCATAAGCTCATATAACACAAACCATCTAATATCTCAAATCATCTGCAAATATCACATTCACCATTGTGATAGTAATGCCAACTTCCCCAAGCGATCTAAACTCAAATTGCAACATATATCATTTACTGGTAAAGGAGAACTTGCTACAATATAACATAAGGATCACACAACTTCAGGACACCCTGCAGGTGATAACCCCATCTGCTTAGCCTCAAACTAATATCTCCCTATACCCTTCCAAAAATCATAGCTATTACACAATCACTTTATCCTCCTGCATTATAACACAACCAATGCCTACCCTCAAGGCATCCCGATACACGACATAAGAACCTAAAGTTGATGGCAGAACTAACATTGGAGTAGTGGTCAAAGCAGTCTTGAGCTTCTGAAAGCACTCCCCACACTCGTCTGACCACCTAAGTACCCTCATTGGACACCACGTGTCCCAAGAATGTTACTGAACTGAGCCAAAATTCACATTTGGAGAACTTTGCATAAAACTTCTCCTCCTTCAATCTCTGTAATAAAATCCTCAAGTGCTGAGTATGCTCCTCCTTGCTACGTGAGTACACCAAGATGTCATCAATGAATACAATAACGAAGGAGTCCAAATACAGACTGTTCATCAAATGCATGAACGTTGCTGGGGCATTGGTCAACCCAGAAGACATCACCAAAAACTCATAATACAACATGAAGATCCACTTCATAACTAAACTACCTGAGAGGTCCTTCAATACACCCACAACTCGAGGTCATACGTCAACTCAAGGCAGAAGTCAAACACCCAAGTTCTTGCTACATCTCCAGCAATCCCTTGTTGTCACATTCAAAAAATCTGAACACATCTCACCATCAGATCATACTCACCACATAGTCATCAAGTCACAAAATCCCACCAATAAGGACACAAACGGACATATAAGTCCCAAATTCCCGTGCTTACACAATCGAAATCTCAGCACTCAAGCAACAGAGAAAACCCGGCCTCAAGCCCTCCATACTGGCTCATCATCAACGTGCTAAAATCACACCATACACCTCATCCATGGAAAGCACAATCCGTCGATGCACAACTGATCCCGAGCGCTCACGTGAGCATACAAATGCATGGAAGGAATTCAAAGAGTTACGCTTCAAGCTGAATCAATGGATTCGCACGACAAGAATTCAAGAATGTGAGGTTTATTTTTCCTAAGGGTTCCGAAGCCTCTCAAAAATAAGTATAGACATCTCCATACCGATCCGTAAGACTCTACTAAACCTGCTCATGATTCGTGAGACCTATGTAACCTAGGCTCTGATACCAACTTGTCACGACCCAAACCAACAAGGCCGTGATGGCGCCTATCGTGGAACTAGGCAAGCTGACACACTCCTAAACAATTTGATATTTCATTAAAAGTTAGATAATAGCCTTTTTCAAACCAAAATTTCGTAAAAGAGATAAACTCAAAACCAAAAATGCGGAAAAATAGAAGTCCGACATCGGGTGTCACTAAGTCATGAGAAAATACTACAACTGTTCTGAGATATAGCAAGACTAACATAGTCTAAGAATAGCCAAAATACACTAAAAGGGAGATAAGGAAGGATAAAGGCAGGACTGTGATCGCTAGGCAGCTACCTCGCTATCTTCGATGAAAGTCTGCGAATGGAATAGTCAACAGCCGCTACCGCGGCCTGAGATGCCTGGATCTACACACAAGGTGCAGGGGGTAACATGAGTACACCAACTCAGTAAGCAACGAGTCCAATCTATGGACTGAGATGTAGTGACGGACTAAACCTTAACAAAAAAAGTAGAATTAAACTGTGCAGTAAAGCTGGCATGCTTTCCATTCAAGTACTCAGCTCAAGAAGTAACGTAAATGCAAATCTAAACTATGTAAAGTAATAAGATCATCATATCTCTAAGTTCCAATGCACATAATACATGAAAATGTACCATGTACCTCCACTCTCAAGTGCTCAACCACTCGGTACTGTATATGGCCACCCGACCCAGGGAAGATCCATCTCGGAATATATACACATAGCTGGCAACAGTTGTTCAGTACCGAGGAAGGCCATTCTATCCCTATGGAGAATATCCATCTCCAGGTACAAATTCTTCGGACAAGATCCATGCCCAGGGAAGATCCATCCCTCAAAATATCATCTGGGCTCAATGGGGGTGTGTTACAGACTCCGGAGGGGCTCCTACAGTCCAAGCGCAATCACAGTCATCAACATAACCATTGCGGCGTGCAGCCCGATCCCATAATTGTCACTCATAATCAGGCTCTCGGTCTCACACAGTCATCACTCTCCAGTCTCACATACACGGGCTCACAATGCCATGAAACTAGACCGAAACAATGATATGATGTGCCAAATAATAACAACTGAGACTAAGACATGATATGATATGCATGAATAAGACTGACTACAGAATATAAATGAAACTAATGAGATGACAACAAGAAACAACCACTCGGGTCTCAACAATACCAGCGTGAAGCCTTAATAGGATATCTAGCATGATTTGCAGCACATTTACTTAATCACATGATAGAAACACGGATATCAGCATGAAAGAATCACTAAGCGGTGCCATGGAATGAACTAGGCCACAATTCTCACGGTGCACGCCCGTCACTTGGCATGTGCGTGACCTCAATACTAATCATATAACACATAGCTCGGGGTTTCGAACCTTCAGAACCAAGTTTGGAAGCGTTACTTACCCCAATCAAGCCAAAATCCTACTCCGCGATGAGCTTGCCTCTCGACTCGGCTTCCAAATTCCTCGAATATAGCCACAAACAATTGGATACAACCAACACGAGCTAAAGGAATCAATTCCATAAGAATATTCTAAGCTTTAGGTCAAAATCCTAAAAAAGTCAACTCAAAAGCTAGGCCCCGGGCCCACGTCTCGAAATCCGACAAAACTCACAAAATCTGATAAACCATTCGATTATAAGACTAACCATACTAGTTTCACTCAAATCCGACATTGAATCGACTTCCAAATCCCAAAAGTTCATTTTATGAAACTCCACTAATTTTCCCCAAATTTCATCCCAAATCACTAATCGAATGATGAATTCAATGATATATTCATGATTATTAGCCAAACTCGAGTTAGAATTACTTACCTAGATGATTTCCTTGAAAAACTCTCGAAAAGTCGCCTCAAACCGAGCTCCCAAAGTCCAAGACGTGAAATAAAACCCTAAACATCGCTTATATAGAGCTCTCTAAACCTTCACTGCACGGTCCGCATAAATCCATCATGGCCGCACACTCCACATAAAACCTGAAGCTGATGGCAGAACTAACATTGGAGCTGTGGTCAAAGCAATCTTGAGCTTCTGAAAGCTCTCCCCACACTCGTCTAACCACCTAAGTACCCTCACTGGACACCACGTGTCCCAAGAATGTTACTGAACTGAGCCAAAATTCACACTTGGAGAACTTTGCATAAAGCTTCTCCTCTCTCAATCTCTGTAATAAAATCCTCAACTGCTGAGTCTGCTACTCCTGGCTACGTGAGTACACCAGGATGTTATCAATGAATACAATAACAAAGGAGTCCAAATACGGCTGGGAATACATTGTTCATCAAATGCATGAACGCTGCTAGGGCATTGGTCAGCCCAAAAGACATCACCAAAAACTCATAACACAACATTAAGATCCACTTCACTTCCAAACTAAACTACCTGAGAGGTCCTTCAATACACCCACAACTCGAGGCCATACGTCAACTCAAGACAGAAGTCAAACACACAATAGTTCTTGCTACATCTCCAGCAATCCTTTGTTGTCACATTCAAACAATCTTAACACATCTCACCATTAAATCATACTCACCACATAGTCATCAAGTCACAAAATCCCACCAATAAGGACACAAACAGACATATAAGTCCCAAAGCACAATCGAAATCTCAGTATTCAAGCCACAGACAAAACCTGGCCTCAAGCCCTCCAGGCTGGCCCATCATCAACGTGCTAAAATCACACCTCGCACCTTATCCATGGAAAGCACAAACCATCGATGCACAGCTGATACCGAGAGCTCACGTACGCATATGAATGCATGGAAGGAATTCAAAGAGTTACGCTTCAAGATGAATCAATGGATTCGCACGACAAGAATTCAAGAATGTGAGGTTTATTTTTCCTAAGGGCTCCACAACCTCTCGAAGATAAGTATAGACGTCTCTGTACCGATCTGCAATACTGTACTAAACCTGCTCATGACTCGTGAGACCTATGCAACCTAGGCTCTAATACCAACTTGTCACGGCCCAAACCAATCAGGCCATGATGGCGCCTATCGTGGAACTAGGCAAGCCGACACACTCCCAAACAATTCGATATTTCATTAAAAGTTAGATAATAGCCTTTTTCAAACCGAAATTTTGTAAAAGAGATAAAATACACTAAAAGGGAGATAAGGAAGGAGAAAGGCAGGGTTGCAATAGCCAGGCAGCTACCTCGCTATCCCCGTTGGAAGTCCGTGACTGGAATAGTCAACATTCGCTACTGCGGCCTGAGATGCCTGGATTTACACACAAGGTGCAGGGGGTAACGTGAGTACACCAAATCAGTAAGTAACATGTCCAATCTATGGAATGAGAGGTAGTGACGGACTAAACCTCAAAAAATAAGCAGAATTAAACTGTGCAGTAAAGTAGGCATTTTTTCTGTTCAAATACTCAGTTCAAGAAGTAAAGTAAATGCAAATATGAACAATGTACAGTAATAAGCTCAGCATATCTCTAAGTGCCAATGCACAGAATGAATGAAAAGGTACCATGTACCTCCACGCTCAAGTCTCAACCACTCAGTACTGTATATGACCACCCGACACAGGGAAGATCCATCCCGAAATATATAGACATCGCTGACAACAGTCGCTCAGTACCGAGGAAGGCCATTCCATCCCTATGGAGAAGATCCATCTCCAGGTATAAATACTTCGGACAAGATCCATGCCCAGGGAAGATCCATCCCGAAATATATAGACATCGCTGACAACAGTCGCTCAGTACCGAGGAAGGCCATTCCATCCCTATGGAGAAGATCCATCTCCAGGTATAAATACTTCGGACAAGATCCATGCCCAGGGAAGATCCATCCCTCAAAATATCATATGCGCTCACTAGGGGTGTGTTACAGACTCTGGAGGGGCTCCTACAACCCAAGCACTATCACAATCATCAACATAACCGCTGCGGCGTGTAGTTCGATCCCATAATTGTCACTCATAATTAGGCTCTTGGCCTCATTCAATCATCACTCTCCAGTCTCACACACACGGGCTCACAATGCCATGAAACTAGCCCGAAATAATGATATGATGTGCCAAATAATGACAACTGAGACATGATATGATATGCATGAATAAGACTAAGTACATAATATCAATGAAACTAATGAGATGAAATCAAGAAACGAACAATCGGGTCTCAACAATATCAGCCTGAAGCCTTAACATGATATCTAGCATGATTTGCAGCACATTTACTTAATCACATGATAGAAACACGGATATCAACAAGAAAGAATCACTAAGGGGTGCCATGGAATGAACTAGGCCACAATTCTCATGGTGCACGCCCGCACACCCGTCACTTGGCATGGGATTACGTCAATACTAATCACATAACACATAGCTTGCAGTTTCGAACCCTCAGAACCATGTTTGGTAGCGTTACTTACCTCAATCAAGCCAAAATCCTACTCCGCGACGAGCTTGCCTCTCGACTCAGCCTCAAAATGTCTTGAATCTAGACACAAACAATTTGATACAATCAACTCGAGCTAAAGAAATAAATTCCATTAAAATATGCTAAGCTTTAGATCAAGCCAAAAAAAGTCAACTCAAAAGCCGGGCCCCGGGCCCGCGTCTCGAAATCCGATAACCCATTAGATTATAAGACTAACTATACTAGTTTCAGTCAAATGCGACCTCGAATCGGCTTCCAAATCCCAAAAGTTCATTTTATGAAACTCCACCAATTTTCCCTAAATTTCATCCCAAATCACTAATCGAATGATGAATTCAATGATATATTCATGATTATTATCCAAAACTGAGTTAGAATTACTTACCCAAATGATTTCCTTAAAAAACTCCCGAAAAGTCGCCTCAAACCAAGCTCCCAAAGTCCAAGACATGAAATAAAACCCGAAACCTTGCTTATATAGAGCTCTCTGAACCTTCAGTGCGCAGTCCGCGTAAATCCATCACGGCCGCGCACTCCTCATCGCGGTCTGCATAATTCCTGCCGTGGCTGCAGACCTTAAGCCATACCCTCCGCGATCTGCACAAAATCCACCACGGCTGCATTCCCTCTTCCGTGGCTCGTGTAATTCCCACCGTAGCCACATAATACCTCCGCGGTCCGCACTAATTTTGTGCGGTCCGTACTTCCTACACCAGAGATCTACCAACTTCCAAAGCCAACTAATTATCCCATAACCACCCGAAACTCACCCGAGACCCTTGGGACCTCAACCAAACATACCAACATATCCCATAACATCATTCAAACTTAGTCGAACCTACGAATCACTCTAAACAACACCAAAACACCAAATTACCCTCGGATTTCAAACCTAAGAACTTATAAACTTCCAAATTCCGCAAACGACGCCGAAACCAATCAAATCATGCCTGAATGACCCCCAAATTGTGCACACAAGTCAAATATGACACCACGAATCTATTCCAACTTCCAGAATTCTATTCCGACCCCGATATCGAATTTTCCACGGCCGAATGAAAATCACCATATTTCCATTTTCGTCAATTCAAGCCTAATTCTACCACGAACCTTCAAATTACATTTTGATCACACTCCTAAGCCAAAAATCACCTAACGAAGCTATACGAACCATAAAAATTCCAATCCGATATCGTTTACTCATAAGCCAATATCCGGTTAACATTTCCAACTTAAACTTCTAAATAAGAGACTAAGTGTATCATCCCATTCCGAAACCATTCCGGAACCAAACCAATCAACCCGATACCAGACCATAAGGCTGAATAACATATAAAGAAGTAGAAATGGGGGAAACACGGATATAACTCTCGAAATGACCGGTCTGGTCGTTACTAATAAAGTGCAGAATATGGAATGTGATGCATATATTTAGGATATTCTGAGGAAAGTAGCAGAGCAACAGGATGAATTAAAAAATATGTGAAAAGAATGAGGGAAACAGTTACAATAATGAAGGCCAATATGGAAGAATTGAGTGAAGAGAGCGAGTGCCAGCAATAGGAAAGTTTTGAAAAAGAGGAGATTATGAGTCAAACTTGGCTGGTGGAACAAGCTGAAAGATTAGAAATATTTGAGGCTCAACGTGAGAAAATTATAGATGGGATGAAATACTTAATAGAAGGAAGAGCCAAATAGGGACACGAGATCGAAAAATTGCACTACTATTCACGACTTAGAGGCTCAATTGAATGCAAAAGTTGATGTATCTAACACCCAACAAAATAATTCAGAGTTGTGTGAAACTAAAAAGGAGCTTATACACCAAATTGAGGATATAGACCATACTTTTATTGATGATGTCCATGTTGATGAAAGCACTCTAGAGTCATGTGAGGAAGTAAATAACATTATATTTGAAGACTCTAATGTGTGTACATATGAGGATGTAAATAGTGACGCAATTCTAGAGTTAGAGTGCATTGGTCCTCATTCCATCCACATAATATGTGAATTGAGTCATTCGAGCCTTTGGAGGAGCTAACGGACAAGGAACGGGGTGCTTATATTCTTGAATTCATCGTGCTAGAGAGACAAAATTACATACCTCATATAAGGACCGAGAAGTGCGAAGTGAAAAATTTATTACTTGGCCTAGTTATACATGTAGCCCCACCACAAGAGCATAGCCGCATACTGGATACCATGTTAGATGTACAATTCATAAGTTTGAGATACAGGCAAAAAGTGGTTCAATTCGTACCGCGACGTTAAATCACACGCTTGTTGGGAGGTAACCCATGTTTACTGCTTTCTTTTATTTATATTATTTTTATCTTATTATTGTTGTAGTTTTTGTTTTTCTTTTGTAGGATTATAAACATAGGATACAAAGTCATCGGAAGAGTGCAAAAGTGAGCTAGATGGTGAGAACTAAGTGTGGGGTGCCCACACAAAGGACCATATATGGGGGAAGTCTGAGTACCCGTGAGCCACTATTGCTTCGGTCTTTGGCCTTTCAGGGAATTTCTTTTCTACCCTTGTTATTGTTTTTCCTTATTTGTGCATTGGGGACACTGCTCTTTTTTAAGTGTTGAGTGGGAGAATTCTCTAGATGATTAGTAGTAGTATGTTAGCAAAAATTTAACTACTTATTTTTATTTTAGCTTCTTATATTATTTTTTTGTGTTTGTAGTTGTGTAGTATTTTAGTAGCTTAAATGTTTTCTAATAAAGAAAATCGAAAAAAAAAAGGTTTAAAAAAATTGGACTTTTCCTGACGATGGATCTCCTAGACAGCTTTCTTGAGGGATTAAAGTCTAAACAAAAACAAAAGTATGTCTTTAGTTTCCTTTAGGTAGTAATAAATCCCCCGTGGTTTTTCTTTGTACCTAGATTCTTTTCCATGGGATGTAGTTTGAACCGGGTAGTAGTTTTTTTTTAGTGTAGGACTTTGAAAAAAATGGAGGAAGAAGGATGAGATTCCTAGGCGCCCTTGACTTGTCTGATAGTAGCATATTTAGGCTTTGGCATGTGTAGTATTTTCCCTATATTCTGAAACTGATCATGAGGTCTTTATAAATTGGATTGCATGTCTCGTGACACATATGCCTCATTTTCTTGACTTATGTTCACTCTGTTCTTAATGCTTAATATCTTGTAGCTCCATGAATACTTGCATTAGTTTGAGAGTCAGAATGAGACCGTCCTTATTGAGTCATGTGCCATGTGTGAAGTGAGATTTTTGTGTAGTCCATGTCATTTTACTTGTGTCTATAAGTTGCCCGGTATGTGAGTTGAATCGAAATTTTAGGTGATACTCGGTTTGAAAAATGATTCAACACTCTACGTCCCCAACATGTATAAAATGGGTTCTAAACCCATTTTGGGGGGTTGGACATTATTTGGAGGCAAGAACATCACGTGGAAGAACTTTTGGAGGAGTAAATTATCGAGTTTTTCATTCCTTCATCTTTTATTTGTAATTTGTTTATGCAAAATACTTGGAAAATTATTTCTATGAACATGAGTGGCTAAGCACTCTAGTTTCTAGGGTTGTGGTTGAAATGATTATTAATGTTTATTAATCTTCGTTAATTCGGATTATCACCTTGTGGTTGTTTCATTAATTCTAGTTTTAACTTGTGAATTGTTGTAGCTACCAATTCACCCTACTATCTATGCTATGCTTGGGAAAGCCATGTTTAGATTAGAGTATAATTAAAGAGAGCTTGTTTATGAACTCGTGGCTCGGGGAAAAATTTCGCGGTTAGGATAGGAATATACCTAACAATCTTGCTTAATTGAATATCGTATCATATTCATTCATGATGGACTCAATACCATAGGAATATAGTATTGATATATCGTGGGCAGGCGAGTAGTATCGTGGGAACATGCTATTCATATAAATGATTCGGTTAATTAGCAATCATAGATAATCTAGATTAATGAGTGTGATTATTGAACTTAATAGGATTGTTAAACCAACCACAACCCTGGAATCTTCATCTCCTCTGAATCAAAGTCTGATCATACAATTTGCATTCTTGCTGATTTAGTTGTTACTTGTTTAATTTCTGTAATAGTAGATTAATAGAAAAACAACCCTCTTGATTATCTTGGACAATAATTGATTTTAGTTTGCTTAGTTAACGATCAATCTAAGTCATTGTGGGTTCGACATCCGACTTTCGAGTCACTTTATTACTTGACGACCACGTATACTTGCGTGTGTGTGATGACCAAAAAGGTCATCCCGTATATTCTATCTAATTTTGTGTTCCGAGATCATGAAAAACTCCTTCTATCTCACCTCAATTTTGCGTGCGCAGCCCGGGCGTGGAGCCGGGAAGCCTTTATGTAAAAAATTGATAAAAATGAAAATTTTGTATTGGGAATTTGAATAAAGTTGACTCCAGTCAACATTTTTGGTAAACGGAATCGGACACGGACCCAGACCCGTGATTTGACGATCCCGGAGGGTCCGTAGAAAAATATGGGACTTGGGCGTATGCCCGGAATCGAATTCCGAAGTCCCAAGTCCGAGAAATGAATTTTTAAAGAAACTTATTTTCTGAAAAATATAAAGATTTTTTGAAAATGAAATTTGAGGCAAAACCTGTGATATCGGGCGTATTATGATTCCGAAGCCCGGTACAGGCTCGATATGATTTATATGTGTTATCTGTAAAATTTGGTAAGAAACGAACTTAGTTTGACGTGATTCGGACCTTAAATGCAAAACTTAATGTTTATAGAAGTTTGAAGAATTTTCATGGATATTTAGTTTAATTCATCGTGTTAGTGTTGTTTTATGTGGTTTGAAGCCTCGAGCGAGTCCGTGTTCGATTACATGACTTTTGTCTGCGGTTGGACGGGGTCCCGGGGGGGCTCGGGTACGTTTAGGATGCTCATCGGGTGTTTTTAGAACTTGGGAGATAGTTGAACCATTGTTGGTTTTGGTGTCTCGCACCTGTGATGGATTTTCCGCAGGTGCGGACATGCTGGTGCGACGAGGAGTTCACAGGTGCGGAATTAGACCAAACCCCCAATCCTCGCAGGTGCGGTTAATTTTCCGCAAGTACGGAGCCGCATGTGCGGCCATTTGACCGCAGGTGCGACCCCATACTTTTTAGTGGATTTTCGCACCTGCGATGATAGTTCCGCAGGTGCGGTCCCAGTGTCGCAGGTGCGGAATAGCTGGGCAGAAAAGAGGCAGAACCGAGGGTTTATGTTACTTTTACCATTTTCGAATTGGGGAGCTCGGGAGAGGCGATTTTTGGAGGATTTTGCACCTGGGTAATTTGGGTAAGTGATTTTTATCCATTATAGACCAATTTCCATGTTTCCAATCTTAAATCCAACCTTTAATTTCGAAAATTTTGGGTAGAAAATGGTATAAACTTCATAGACCAAATTATTGAGTTTTGATTGGGTTTTTGACCTACGATTTGAGAGATTTTCATATGTTTAGACTCGTGAGTGAATGGGTGTCCGAAAAATATAATTTTTACCCGATTCCGAGACGTGGTCCCGGGGAACTTTTTTGGGCAATTTTCCTTATTTCGCGTTTTAGCTTCGAATTATTTGTTAAACTAGTTACTTGTAGTATTATTTACACTATGTTATTGATTTGAGTAGATTTGGGCCATTCGGAGTCGGATACCCTTGGCAAGAACGTGATTTCAAGTTTGTTTTGAGCGGTTGAGGTAAGTATCTTGCCTAACCTTGTGTGGGGGAATTACCCCCTAGGATTTGAGTCATTTATATTGATTGTAGTTCATGTACGTGAGGTGACGAGCGCATGCTTGGACTTATATGTGGAAAGTTTACCCTTTAGGAATCTTAGATCCTTATATTCGTCGAGTTTGAATTTGTCCTTAGCATGATTAAATTTCTTAATTTATAGTGTCATCCTTAATTGCTTAAATGTGAAAGTTCTTATTTTCGGATTTACTCCTAATTGACTTATCTGAAGATTTTTATTTCCTTCACTGTCATGCTATGTCTTCTTAACTGCTTATCTCAAGGTTGCAATTATCTTCATCTCAACCTATAATTGTTTTGGGTATTAAATGGATTTATGATTATTCTCTGTTGCTTGTCCTTAAGTGGAAATTGTTGAATATTCTATACCTTCGTGACTTGCCGTTATATGAAGTTATCGGATTTGTGTTGATTTCTTGTTGTTCACCCGTGTAATTAGGTGCGACTGTTACATGCTATTTTTCTTCCTTGTTGAGTGATTTCTTAATATGCCTAGCTCTCCTTATTATGTTAATTCTCGTGAACTAGTTTTGCCTATCTTGTGATCGAAGGTTATTGAATGGATGTATTAATTGTATTCTGAACTGTTGCCCGTGTTGTTGTTGTTGTTTTTGTATTGGTTGTGGTGATGCACGACGTTTCTGCCGTGCGGTTATTGATATGGGGATTAGCACGAGGTTTCTACCGTGTTGTGTTTATTATCGAAATTGCACATGCGGCGTGATAAGGCGGGATATGAGATTGAGTGTTGCGCATGTGGCGTGACAAGGTGGGAACATTTTTATGCACGTGTGGCGAAACAAGGCGGGCATATACTTTAATATTGCATACGTGGCATGATAAGGTGGGCTATGGCAGGGATTGTTTGTGATTGTTGTGTTGGCCTGGGGGCACTCCTTGTTGTTGTCAAATATAGATACTCTTGTTGTTCTTACCGTTTGGGTGGGAATGACCCTATTAGCACGTGAGTCGTCTGTGCAGTTAGTACTCGAATGAGGGCACAAGTTGCCAAGTGTTAGGGTTCGGATATGGGGACCCGTAAATGATGATTTTTCCAAGGTTCGGAACCTCGTGGAGATGACTATGAATTTGATGTAGAAATGGATGAAGTTGTCAAGTCATTACATGCTCGTGTTGAATATTTACATGCCAGATTTGTCTGTGTTCTATTCATTCTTTGTGTTACTTTATGGTTTCCGCTGATACTTATTGTTTTCCTTCTTTATCGAATTCCATGTCTTGTTAGCTATATTGTGTAGCCTTTATGTGTACATCATTATTTCCCTGATTCCTACATTGATACCTGTTCAGTTTTTATTAGACCAGTGGGTGTCTGACTAGTCCTCGTCACTACTTCACCGAGGTTAGTCTTGATACTTACTGGGCACCGCTGTAGTGTGCTCATACTACTCTTCTGCACATTTTTGTGCAGATTCCAGGTTTTCGCATAGCCGGCTGAGTGATGGATAGTAGCGCGGTTGCTGTTGTGGAGACTCAAGGTAAAATTGTTTCAGCATTTGCGGTTTCGGAGTCACCATCTTATCTTTTGTTTGCACTCTTGTACTTATTTCTGAACAGTGGTATTTTTAGGAGTTTAGTGTAAATTCTTAAAAGCTTATGACTTGTACTTCCAGGTTTTGGGAATATAAAATGTGTAAAGATTTATTTATTTCAGAAAGGTATTAGAATCCATTTATTATTGTTGTTATTCCTGAATATTAGGCTTACCTAGTCCTTAAGACTAGGTGCCATCACGATACCCAACAGAGGGAAATTTGGATCGTGACAAGTTGGTATCAGAGCTCTAGGTTCATAGGTTCTACGAGTCATAAGCGAGTTTAGTAGAGTCTTGCGGATCGGTACGGAGACATCTGTACTTATCTTCGAGAGGCTACAGAACTATTAGGATAATTCACTTCCTTCTTTCCTATCGTGTGAGTTCATTCATCTTGAAGTCTGAAATTTATCATTCCATTCTCTCACAGATGGTGAGGACGCGAGCTACAGATTCTGAGGATATTACCCCCAGAGCAGATGCCGCCAGGGGCAGAGGGAGAGGCAGAGGTCGACGAGGGGCACATGCCGCAGCTAGGGCACATGCAAGAGAAGCCGTTGAGGAGCCTCTAACAGTTCTAGGTGGGGGACCGAAGGTGCCTGTTGTCACACCCGGACTTCAGGAGACTTTGGCACAGTTCTGGGAAGTGATTGGTACCTTAAGTCAGGCGAGATTGATTCCGAGTGCACCAGCTACTTCACAGGGCGGGGGAGGAGCTCAGACTCCCGTCGCCCATACTCCGGAGCAGCGAGATCAGGTTGGTCAGGTTCCAGGTGTCATGGCAACACAACTTGGGATCCCAGTTCCACCCGTGGTTACGGCAGCAGCATCTGAGGAGGAACAACTTAGAATCGAGAGGTACAAGAAGTACCACCCTCCTACCTTCAGTGGATTGGCGACAGATGATGCCCAGGGTTTCCTGGAGAAGTGTCACCGCATTCTTCGTACTATGGGTATTGTGGAGACGAGTGAGGTTTCTTTCATTATGTTCCAACTCAGGGGAGCGGCTTATCAGTGGTGGTGGGCATATGAGTTGGGTAGCCCGGCCGAGTCAGCTTCACTTACATGGGGTCAGATTTCAGAGATGTTCTTGAGTGAGTTTGTACCTCATTCTCTCCGAGATGCATGGCGTGCGGAGTTTGAGCGGCTGTGTCAGGGCACTATATCAGTATCAGAGTATGCTGTCAGGTTCAGTGATTTGGCCAGGCATGCACCTACTTTGGTTGCTACAGTTAGAGAGCGTGTTCGCAGATTCATCGAGGGCCTCAGGCGTGATATTCGATTTAGCATGGCTCGAGAGTTAGAATCGAATATTTCATTTCAGTAGGTGGTAGGGATTGCTCGCAGAGTTGAGGGCATGTTGGATTGTGAGAGAGACGACAGGCGGGACTATGATAGAGATGTCAGACGAGGTCAGGAGAGAGTGGACAGAGAGGTGAGGAGGCCTCGTGGGCCGGAGAGATTTACTGGTCCTTATTATGGAGGCAGGGTACGACACGGTAGAGGTTTTGTGGGTCAGCCAGTTCAATTTGCATGCCGGCTTCGCATGGGGTCTCAGGTACTCATGGGTGTCAGAGTACTCGGGTCGCGCAGTTTCCACATCCACGTCAGCAGAGAGGTTATTTTAAGTGTGGAGATATCATCCACAGGATGAGAGATTTTTCCAGGCTCCGGGAAGATGTGTTACAGCAGGGCACTCAGGCTAGTAGAGGGCGCCCAAGAGGGGGAGGCCCGACCCGTTGATGTGTTTCATATAGTAGGTTGGAGATCGTTGTGCCAGATGTTATAATACAGGTATGTTTTTTTTTGTTGTAGAGGGGCACCATTTGTATTTCATTATAGCTCTGCTGGTCGGGACGAGTTCCCTCAATGTTATTTTGTTTATGAGTAAGCTTCATGCTTTGCACTCTACTTTTGTGTTTTCTCTTGTTGGGAGATTTTGTGAGTAGTAGCCCATGTCTATTGTTTGTCTCTATTCAGTATTGAGAGATATGAGACCAGTAGCAAATTCCTGTTGTCCAGTACGGTAAGTTTGATGTGATTCCTGAGTATTTTTGTTCACGAGTTGTGATTTTGATACTCCATCGAGATGTGAGATCAACTAGCATTATGATTTTTATCAACAGAGATGAATTAGTGGAGGAATTTCAATTGGCATGATATATTTTCGGTATGTGATTCAGAGTGGAGGGCGAGGTCCTCATGATATTTGTAATCCGATATGTTTGGACCGGGCTGAGTACCGCAGTGGAAATTGTATCAGGATGGTATCCTTGTGATTTGTTCATGTGCTTTAGTTCCTTCCTTGTTATGTTATTGTGTAAGTTAGCATTGATAGAGAGTCATGCATGTCAGGCTTGTTTGATAGCTTCCTTATGTGTTTCTCCTTTCATATTCAGTCATTTTCGTTTTATTCTCCTTGAGTTTTATCTTGCGGGGTGTGTGCCCGGTGGTGTTAGTTGTGTCTTGGTGATTTGGGTGTCAAGGTTATGAAGTCTTCGTGTTTCTTGATTTATTATAAGTGTGATGGAGGTTGGGAATATAGTTCTATTGGATATGAGGCTAATTGCCAATGCTGAGTTGATTTCGGGCAGCCATTGCTACCCAAGTGTTATTATGAGCCTATGTGTGGTGTGCCATATTGTGTGGTCGTGCCTTATGGGTATAGTCATGAGTTAATGCAGCTGATAGGGGATAATGTCGGATGTGGATTTAGAATCGGGTATTTTGGAAATGAGTAGAAGGTCAGAAATTGAGGTATGAGGCTTATCGGTAGTAATAGAAAATCTAAATTGCGGTTGTGGTGGTGTCGTCAGTCTTATGTAGATTGGGGTGACGTGGGATCACCCGCGGGTGTGTGTTGGAAAATGCGCAATCAGTGATTTGATGAGTTCAAGGTAAATCTTAGCACGTTCGAGGACGAACGTTTGCTTAAGAGGGGGAGATTTTGATGACCCAAAAGGGTCATCCCGTATATTCTATCTAATTCTGTGTTCCGAGGTCGTGAAAACCTCCTTCTATCTCACTTTGATTTGCGTGCGCAGCCCGGGCGTGTAGCCGGAAAGCCTTTATGTGAAAAGCTGAGAAAAATAAAAATTTTGTATTGGAAATTTGAATGAAGTTNATATAAAGGATTTTTTGAAAAAGAAATTTGAGGCGAAACATGTGATATCGGGCCGTATTATGATTCCGAAGCCCGGTACTGGTTCGATATGATTTATATGTGTTATCTGTGAAATTTGGTAAGAAACGAAGTTAGTTTGACGTGATTCGGACCTTAAATGCAAAACTTAATGTTTATAGAAGTTTGAAGAATTTTCATGGAATTTTAGTTTAATTCATCGTGTTAGTGTTGTTTTATGTGGTTTGAAGCCTTGAGCGAGTCTATGTTAGGTTACATGACTTGTGTGTGTGGTTGGACGGGGTCCCGGAGGGCCTCGGGTACGTTTAGGATTCTCATCGGGTGTTTTTAGAACTTGGGAGACAGCTGAACCATTGCTGGTTCTGGTGTATCGCACCTGCGATGGATTTTTCGCAGGTGCGGCGAGGAGTTCGCAGGTGCGGAATTAGACCAAACCTCCAATCCTCGCAGGTGCGGTTGGTTTTCCGCAGGTGCGGCCATTTGACCGCAGGTGCGGCCCTAGACTTTTTAATGGGTTTTCGCACTTGCGATGATAGTTCTGCAGGTGCGGGACCGCAGGTGCAGAATTGCTGGGCAGAAAAGGGGCAGAACCGAGGGTTTATGTTATTTTCACCATTTTCGAATTGGCGAGCTCGGGAGAGACAATTTTCGGAGGATTTTGCACCTGGGTAATTTGGGTAAGTGATTTCTATCCATTATAGACCAATTTCCATGTTTCCAATCTTAAATCCAACCTTTAATTTCGAAAATTTTGGGTAGAAAGTGGGAAAAACTTCATAGACCAAATTATTGAGTTTTGATTGGGTTTTTGACCTACGATTTGAGAGATTTTCATATGTTTAGACTCGTGAGTGAATGGGTGTACGGAAAATATAATTTTTACACATATCCGAGATGTGGTCTCGGGGAACTTTTTGGGCAATTTTCCTAATTTCGCGTTTTAGCTTCGAATTTATTTGTTAAACTAGTTGCTTGTAGTATTATTTACACTATGCTATTGATTTGAGTAGATTTGGGTCATTCGGAGTCGGATACCCATGGCAAGAACGTGATTTCAAGTTTGTTTTGAGCGGTTGAGGTAAGTATCTTGCCTAACCTTGTGTGGGGGAATTACCCCCTAGGATTTGAGTCTTTTATGTTGATTGTAGTCCGTGTACGTGAGGTGACGAGCGCATGCTCGGACTTATTTGTGGAAAGTTGACCCTTTAGGAATCTTAGATCCTTATATTCTCCGAGTTTGAATTTGTCCTTAGCATGATTGAATTTCTTAATTTATAGTGTCATCCTTAATTGCTTAAATGTGAAAGTTTTAATTTTCGGATTTACTCCTAATTGACTTATCTGAAGATTTTTATTTCCTTCATTGTCATGCTATGTCTTCTTAACTGCGTATCTCAAGGTTGCAATTATCTTCATCTCAACCTATAATTGCTTTGGGTGTTAAATGGATTTATGATTATTCTCTGATGCTTGTCCTTAAGTGGAAATTGTTGAATATTCTATACCTTCATGAGTTTCCCTTACATGAAGTTATCATATTTGTGTTGATTTCTTGTTGTTCACCCGTGTAATTAGGTGCGGCTGTTACATGCTATTTTCCTTCCTTGTTGAGTGATTTCTTAATATGCCTAGCTCTCCTTATTATGTTTATTAATCGTGAACTAGTTTAGCCTATATTGTGATCTAAGGTTATTGAATGGATGTATTAATTGTATTCTGAACAGTTGCCCGTGTTGTTGTTGTTGTACTGGTTGTGGTGATGTACGAGGTTTCTGTCGTGCGGTTATTGATATGGGTATTTGCATGAGGTTTCTGTCGTGCTGTGTTTATTACCGATATTGCACATGCGGTGTGATAAGACGGGATATGAGATTTTGTGTTGCGCATGTGGCGTGACAAGGTGGGAACATGTTTATGCACGTATGGCGAAACAAGGCAGGCATATACTTTAATATTGCACACGTGGCGTGATAAGGTGCGCTATGGAAGGGATTGTTTGTGATAGTTGTGTTGGCCTGGGGGCACTCCTTGTTGTTGTCAAATATAGATACTCTTGTTGTTCTTACCGTTTGGGTGGGAATGACCCTATTAGCACGTGAGTCGTCTGTGCAGTTAGTACTCGAATGAGGGCACAAGTTTCCAAGTGTTAGGGTTCGGATATGGGGACCCGTAAATGATGATTTTTCCAAGGTTCGGAACCTCGTGGAGATGACTATGAATTTGATGTAGAAATGGATGAAGTTGTCAAGTCATTACATGCTCGTGTTGAATATTTACATGCCAGATTTGTCTGTGTTCTATTCAGTCTTTGTGTTACTTTATGGTTTCCGCTGATACTTATTGTTTTCCTTCTTTATCGAATTCCATGTCTTGTTAGCTATATTGTGTAGCCTTTATGTGTACATCATTCTTTCCATGATTCCTACATTGATACCTGTTCAGTTTTTATTAGACCAATCTTGACTAGTCCTCGTCACTTCTTCACCGAGGTTAGTCTTGATACTTACTGGGCATCGCTGTGGTGTGCTCATACTACTCTTCTGCACATTTTTGTGCAGATTCCAGGTTTTCGCATAGCCGGCTGAGTGATTGATAGTAGCACGGTTGCTGTTGTGGAGACTCAAGGTAAAATCGTTTCAGCTTTCGCCGTTCGGAGTCACCATCTTATCTTTTGTCTGCATTCTTGTACTTATTTCTGAACAGTGGTATTTTTAGGAGTTTAGTGTAAATTCTTAAAAGTTTATGACTTGTACTTCCGGGTTTTGGGAATATAAAATGTGTAAAGATTTATTTATTTCAGAAAGGTATTAGAATCCATTTATTATTGTTGTTATTCCTGAATATTAGGCTTACCTAGTCCTTAAGACTAGGTGCCATCACGATACCCAATGGAGCGAAATTTGGGTCGTGACAGTGTGTGTTTGGTCGCAACAGAGTGCTACCGTATTCTCTACACTATGGGTATTGTGGAGATGAGTAGGGTTGCTTTTACTAAGGTCCAGCTTAAGGGAGTGGCACATAAGTGGTGGCGAGTGTATGAGTTGGGTAGTCTGACTGATGCAACTTCACTTTCATGGACTCAGTTTTCAGAGGTGTTCTTAAGAGAGTTTGTTCCCCAGACCCTTCGGGAAGCATGGCGCGCGGAGTTTGAGCAGCTGCGCCAAGGCACTATGCCAGTGTCAGAGTATGCTATTCGATTCAGTGATTTTTTCATACATGCACCTGCTTTAGTTTCTATAGTTAGAGAGCGAGTCCGCAGATTCATTGAGAGGCTCAGTCATGGTATCCGATTCAGCATTGCTCGGGAGTTGGAAATGGATGTTCCATTCCAGTAGGTGGTAGCACTCATAGATTAAAAAGCATGTCGGATCAGGAGAGAGAGGTAAGGGAGGCGGGCTAAGTGGTCTTGTAGGCCAGGAGGATCTATTGGTCCCTATTTTGGAGGCAGGGTACCACATGGTAGAGGTTTTGTGGGTCAGCCAGTTTGCACTTCAGGTTTCGCACGGTGCTATAGGGGCCCATGGGTCTCAAGGTACCTGTTCCGGATAGATTTTGCAACCACATTAGCAGAGAGGTTTCTTTGAGTGTGGAGATACCAGCCACATAGTGAGAGATTGTCCCAGACTCCGAACAGATGTGTCACAACGGGGTAGTCAGGCTATGAGTTCTGCTCCAATTGCTGATATCCCTGTACCGTCAGCTTGGAGTGCAGGTCAGGAAAGTAGAGGGCATCCAAGAGGTGGAGGCCCATCCCATTGATGTGCTTTCTGCGGTTGGGCTGAGGCCTCTGCACCAGATGATGTTGTACAAGTATGGTTTCGATTTGTTGTAGAGGAGAATCATTCATATTTTGTTTTGCTTCTGCTTATCGGGATGGGTCCTACTATTTTACTTCACATACAGGGTGAGTTTAGTGATTTGGTACTCCGCTTATGCGTTTAGCCCTGTTGGGAGATTCTATAGTGATAGCTCGTGTTTGTCATTTTTTCCATTCATTATTGAGAGCTATGAGACTAGAAGTGGCTTTCTATTACCCATTTCAGTAGTTTTGATATGAATTCTGGATGGTTGGTTATGATTCGTGGTTTAGATGCTCTACTGGTGTGGGAGTTCAGTATGTTTTGTGACATTGTTGGAAAAAATTGAATTAGTGGAAGGTTTCGATTGGTATGATGTGTATACTACTTGTGATTCAGAGCTGAGGTTGGAATCCTCGCGTTTTCATATGGTTAATATGTTGAACCATGCTCCGTGTCGTGGTGGAAGTTAAATCAGGATGAGATCCTTGTGATTAGTTCATATGCCTTGATTCTCCCTTGTGGAATTGATTCGTAATATGATACTGATAGGGAGTAGCGCCTGTCGGGCTTGTTTGATAGTTCTTTCATGTGTTTCCTCGTATACCCAATTATTTTCTCATTATGCTTATTGGTTTTTAGCTTGCAAGGTGTGTGCCCATGTGGTGTTAGATGTGACTTGTTGATTCGAATGAATAGTTATAAGGTTTGTATGTTTCTTGTGTCGTTGTCAGTGTTGTGAAGGTTTGGAACAGGGTTTTAGTAGATATGAGTTTAATTGTCGGTGCTGGGTTTGATTACGGATAGATATTGTGATAAAAATATTGTTGTGGACATAGGTGTAGTGCATTATGTCTTGTGTCTGTATCTTGTGGGTGTAGGCATAAGTTATTACAGCCTGTAGAAGCCTATACCGTATGTTGATGTAGGAATCGGGTCTTTTGGAAATGATCAGATGGGTGAGAAATTTGGTTCTGAGGCCTATTAGTGTGGGTGGAAGAGGTAATCTCTAGTTGATTTTGTGTTGCCGGACCTATGCGGATTGGGGTGACGTGGGATCACCCGCAGGTTTATGCATGGTAAGTCCACTCAGTAATTTGATGACCTCAGAGTGGTTCTTGACATGTTCGAGGATGAACGTTTATTTAAGAGGGGAGAATGTAACGAAGCGACTGGTAGTTTAGAGAATTAACTCCCCGTTCGGCGGTGTAAGGTCTTGAGCAGCTTCATGCTATGTGTCATGACTTGCGTGTGTGGACGAGTTCAGTTTTCAGATGATTCGATATCAAGTGGACGAAGGATTCCTGTTTTAGAAGCTTATGTGGTAAGAATTGACCGGAGTTTTGACTTTTGTGTAGACGACTATGAAATGACATTTTGATGATTCCAATAGCTTCGTATGTCAATTTTGTACCTAGGCGTGCGTCCGGATTTGGATTTGGAGGTGCATAGGGTAATTTGAAACATCTCGGACAAAATTGGAAAGTTTAAGTTTTGGAAGGTTGAGAGGTTTGACCGAGAGTTGAATTTGGTGGTATCAGGTTCAGAATGCGATTCTTAGCTCCGTTATGTTGTTTGGAACTTGCATGCAAAATTTGACGATGTTCTGGGTTGATTTAATATGTTTCGGTGTGAGTTTTGGAAATAGGAAGACTTGGAACATCCGATTCGTGGTGCGACTCGTAATTTAGGCATTGTTTGATGTGATTTGAGACCTCGATCGGGTCCGTGTATGTTATGGAACTTGTTGGTATGTTTGGACAGGGCCCCCGTGCATGTTTCGGATGGGCTACAAGCCATTTTCTTATGTTTTTAAATGCTGCATTTTTTGTGTCTGGTGTTCTTCTCTACGATCGCATAGGTGTAGCCACGATCGTGAAGGTTGTTCGGTGGGCTGGTCCTTTTTCCTCTTCACGTTCACAAGGATCAGTCCACAATCACGTGCGTGTGAGTGATTGCTTCTTCATATTCGCATTGGGCCTTCCGTGTTCGCGTAATGTTGATCCTGCTGGGGAGGCTGACACTTTGTTCTTTGCTTTCGCATAGGTATGTACTCTATCACGGACTTTGAGGCAGTGATGAAACGCGTTCGCCTTTATTCTTCCGCGTTCATGTAGTACCTTTTCGTGGGGCAGTGTCATTTCTTCTTCGCGGTCGCGTAGTGCATTTTTTTGACAGTCATTGTTCCTTCTTCAGGATGGCATGTGTATTTCTGCAATCACGATGTGCAAATACCTTGGCAACAAAATATATTTTCCAAAATCGAGGGTTTGGTCATTTTTATCATATCTTGAGTTGTAGTTCTCATATTTGAGAGATTTTTCGTGGGGTTTTCAAGCAAATTGTAACGACCAGACCGGCTGTTCTGAGACCTAGCACATCATTCAGCGGTTTGAGGCCTTGAGTAGCTTCACTTCAGGTATTATGACTTGCACGTGTGATCGGAATTGAATTTCGGAAAGTTCGGAGTTGATTTAGAAAGAAATCTTTAATTTTGGAAGCTTAAGGTTAGAAAGATTGTCTAAGATTTGCCTTTGAGTAAATGACCTCAGAATCAGGATCTAAAGGTTCCAATAGGTTCGGATGATGATTTTGGACTTGGGCGTATGTCTGGATCGGGCTTTGGATGACCTGGGACTATTTCGGCACCTATTATAGAAAGTTGGAATTTTGGAAGAATTTCATGAATTTGGGATTCCGAGCCTGGGAATAGCTCCGTATGGTGATTCTAGTCTTAGGAGCGCGTACAGATGTGATTTTGGATGTCCGTAGGTCATTTCGGGGTTGTTTGGTGAAAGTTGGAAGTTGAAGGTTTTTGGAAGTTTGACCGGGAGTGGACATTTTGATATCGGGGTCGGATTCTGATTCCGAAAGTGAGAGTGCAAAATAGTGTTTTAAAAGGCATTTTCGGGGCGAGCCTTGGGGCAAGGCGCACCAAAAATGCCCTGAGGCGATGGTGTGATGCGAAAGTCTCAAGAGGCGTATGCCTGGGCGTTCGGGGCGTATGCCCGGGCGTTTGAGGTGCATTTTTTAGTGAGGTGTAAACCTAGAGATTTTTTTCAAATTAAAACAAAATTTGTTGAATAAATCCTTCATATAATACCCAAATTCTCAAAAGTCATCTTGGTAATTACTCAAAAGTTTTAAAAAGGAATTGGAATGTATTAAATTTAAAAGTCAAGATCTTTTTTATTGATTGAAGCCCTAATTCATGGTCTTTCAAAATTCTTTATCTTGTCCGCTAGTCTGCTAATATCTCCCATAATTAACGAATATTCAATTTTTTTCACAAATACAAAGAGAACTTTATTCTCCTTCATAGCAGCAAGTTCAAAGTTCAAATAGTCGGTTAGTCATCCTTTTTGTTTCTCCATGTAAAAAACTTTATTCTTTTAGACTCAAGTTATACTTGTAAGTAGCGTATAATAGATTGTTTTGACTAGTTTTTTTATGGGTTTGGAGCGTGCACGCGCGTGCACACACACACACATATATATAGTGTTTTTCAATTTTTATGTAATTTTACCTGTTTATAAATATTTACTGTAATTATATTATTTTATAAAATATTAAAGATTAAATACCTAAGGGGATTACACCCCTGCCTCGGGGCTTACGCCTCACTGAGGCATATATAAAATGCCTCGCCTTACGCCCACAACTTTTAAAATACTAGTGCAAAATTTGAGGTCAATCGGAATTGATTTGATAGGTTTCGGCATCGATCGTAGAAGTTTGAAGTTCTAAAGTTCATTAAGCTCGAATTGGGGTGCAATTCATGATTTCGATGTTGTTTGATGTGATTTGAGGCATCGAGCAGGTCCATGTTATGTTATGGAACTGGTTGGTGTGATTGGATGGGGTTCCGGGGGGCTCGAGTGTGTTTCAGGATGTTTTCGGACCAAGTTTAACTAAGTTGTGGTAGCTGATGTTTGGTGCTTGGTTTTGTTCTTCGCGAATGCGAAGGGATTACTGCTTTTGCGAAGAAGGATCTGTTGGCTGCTGACTTTTGAGTTGCGCGTTCGCGATTGTGGCATCGCGTTCGCGAAGGAAAAACTGGGTCTATGGAAATTTTATCCTTCGCGTTCGCCTGGTATAGCATCGCGTTCGTGAAAGAGAGTTTCTAAGCAGGAGCTGGTATTTCTTCGCGAACGCAAGGGACTTGCCGCGTTTGCAAAGAAGGTCGGACTGGGTAGTGTTCTTTTAAAAAATTGGGAGTTTGGCCATTTTTATCTCATTTCCTCCATGGGAACCAACCTAAGAGCGATTTTTGGAGCGCCATTTTCATCGTCAATCATGAGGTAAGTAATTTCTACTAGTTGTGAGTTAAATACAAGGGTTATATATGGATTTATACATGAAAATTTGTAAAAAAATTGGATTTTGAAGAAAAACCTAGAAATTGATATTTTTGGATTTTGACCACGAATTTGGGCATGGAATTGAGAATAAATTATATATTTGAGTTCGAGATGTTATGGGTAATGGTTATCTTCGAAAATTTTCGAAATCCGGGCATGTGGGCCTGAGGGTGACTTTATCGAATTTTCGAGCAGAGTTGAAAATTATTATAAATTGAATTATAATGAGTATTAGAGTATATATTTATGGATATGCACATTGATTGGCTAGTTTTGGAGTTATGGGCATAGATTTGAGTTGTTGGAAAAGCTTTGGAGCCGGTTATGGAACTTCGGAGCGAGGTAAGTCTCTTGTCTAACCCTGTGAGGTAAAAACTACCCGCTAGGTGATATTTAATGTTATGTGCAACTAGTTGTGGGCGCTATGTATGTACAGGTGACGAGAGTCTGTACGTAGCTAAAGCATGTCTATGTCCAAGTAAACTTAGGACCTTATCCTGTAATAATTGAATTATTTGAACTTGTTCTGCTGTCTTATTTAATTAAAGTTATAACTGAAATTGATTTGGAAATAAAGTATCAGGTCAAGATTTAATACCCTGAGTTGTTTCTAAGGTATTCGATAAATATAAAGATATGTACTTATTATTGTGCTCTTGTACTTTACTGTAAGCGCGTATTTTGTGATTCGGAAACTTCCTTCCTTTCTTGTGGAGCGGGTCGAACGTCTCGACAGTATATAGAGGTGCATATGTGATTTGTGTCGTTCGACCCTCGGCAGTGTACACACTACTCTAGATTGGGCCGAACGACCTCGGAAGAATCGTGCATTATACCGCTAATAGTCTGAATATTCACGAGATAAACTTTTCACTGACGCCCGGCATTTTATGGTATTTCTTATTTGATTGGTATTGACACTTGGAATTTATGTTGAGATATTAAGGTAGGATCCAATTGTAACGGGATTAATTTCAACAATCACTGTGAGGACAACTAACTAGCTAAAATGCTACAGCCTAGTTTCAGTCCAAGTGAAGGATCAGCACAAAAACGTGCTAACGATGGCAATACTTTTTACACACAAAGGCTGGAAAGAAAATGAATCAAAGGCACACAAAAGGTTTTGGAGGCCAAGGCCAATTTTCAGATTATATTAGAGAGAAAGGGAAATTACAAGTAATGAGATCCTTATTTGCTATGTTTGTACAAGTATTTATAGACTTATTTAGCCACACATGGCTGGAAATACAAGAAAGGTAAACTAAAGCTACCGCCAGGCATGGTGTGCAGCAATGATTTCAGTCAAGCATGTTGCAAAAGCTGTCAGGCATGCTGGGAAGCAATCATTCCGGTCAGGCATGCTGCAAAAGCTGTCAAGCATGCTGCAAGGGCTGCTAGGCATGCTGAAAAGGCTGTCAGGCATGCTGCAAGGGTGATCATTGCTGGTTTTTGAATTTGTCTAGCCATGGCAGATTTGAACTTTTGGGGCAGCTACGGCGGGAAAATTCAGGAAGGATCAGGCGGTTCAGAACATTCTCCCCCACTTGAATTGGCGACGACCGCGGCGCAACAGAGATTCAAGTAATCGCGAATCTGATCTTTGAATTGCCAAAGATCTTCATATTTCTCCCATGTTGCCTCTTTGGTCGGCTGTCCCTTCCAATGCACCAGAAATTGGGCGCTTGAATTGCCCCAACCTTTGCCTCGAACCAATTGATGGTCGATAATTTCCTCAATTTTCTTGTTGAGGGCAGAAGGAGTGATGAATATTTGGGTGCGATTGGACTGCCCTCTTTCGGCGTCTTCCTTGTCTTCATGATAAGGCTTGAGCTGAGAAGCATGGAAGACGGGATGGATTTTCAAGTGGCTAGGCATGTCCAGCTTGAAAGAGATCTTGCCAACCTTGGCAATAATTTTGAACAAGCCCTCATAGCGTCGGATTAAGTTCTGGTTGACGCCCCTTAATGACTTGAATTGGCGGGGATTGAGCTTGACCATTACCTTGTCCCCAATGCGGTAGTGCACCGGTCGTCGTTTTCGATCAGCAAACTTTTTCATCTTGCGGGCAGCTTTGTTCAAGTAGGATCTGGCCATATCTACTTGTTCTTCCCAACACTTTGCCATATGGAATGCCCCTGGGTTCCTTAATTATGAACTTACTGGCAAGGATTGGGGCGTGTTGGGATGCTGCCTAGTTGCTAGCTCGAACGGACTTCTTCCCGTGGATTCACTACGCTGCAAGTTGTATGAAAATTGGGCAGTGTCAAGCAGTTTTGCCCAATCCCTTTGATTTGCACTTACAAAGTGCCTCAAATATAGTTCAAGGAGGGCATTGACCCTCTCCGTTTGTCCATCTGTTTGTGGGTGAAAGCTGGTGGAAAAATGTAATTTCGACCCCAACAAACTGAATAATTCTCTCCAGAAAGATCCGGTGAACCGAGGATCCCGATCGCTGATTATGTGCTTTGGAACACCCCAGTTTTTTACCACATCCCTGAGAAATAACTGTGCTGCCTCCTTGGCTTTGCAATTTGCGGTGGTTGCAGTGAAAGTTGCATATTTTGAAAACCGATAGACTACCACCATAATGGTGCCAAAGCCCTCTGAGTTCGGTAAGCATGTAATGAAGTCCATGGTGACGCTGTCCCATGGTTTTTCTGCTACGGGCAATGGCTCAAGCAAGCCTCCGGGTACTTTGTGTTCCACCTTGTTTTGTTGGCATACAAGGCACATTCGGACGTAAACCTCGATATCATCCCTCATGTGCAGCCAATAATAAGCTGACTCCAACAACGCCAAGGTGCATTTTTGGCCTGGATGCCTAGCCCAAGCAGTGTCGTGCCCTTCCCTGATCAAGGTGCGCAGGAGGCTCCCCCATTTTGGCACAAAGACTCGCTTGTCGGTGGTATAAAGGATCCCATCTTCTGTCCAAGACTTCTTTGTCTTGCCTTGGGCAGCCAAGTCAAGAAGTTGTTTTGCCACTGGATCGTGTTGCATCCCTTGCTTTATGGCCTCCAGAACATCACAAGTAGTGGTGCTAACAATGGTTTCTAGCACAGCCTTCCGACTTACGGCGTCGGCAACAACATTGACCTTACCGGGTTTGTACTCCATGGAGTAATCAAATTCTGCTAGGAAATCCTGCCACCGAGCTTGCTTGGGTGACAGCTTCTTCTGAGATTGAAAGTAACTTGTCGCCACGTTATCTGTTTTGACAAGAAAGTGAGCTCCCAATAGGTAATGACGCCAGGTTCTAAGGCAGTGAACCACGGCCATCATCTCCTTCTCCTGGACGGTGTACCGGCGCTCTACATCATTTAACTTTCTGCTTTCGAACGCTACTGGATATCTCTCTTGCATAAGGACTCCCCCAATAGCAAAATCTGATGCATCTGTGTGCACCTCAAAGACTTTGAAGAAGTCGGGCAAGGCCAGAACAGGCTCCTTCGTGATGGCAGATTTAAGACCCTCAAAGGCGTCTTGACATAAACCGGTCCACTCCCACTAGTGGTCCTTCTTTAACAAATCAGTGAGCGGGGCGGCAGTTTTTGAATAGCCAAAAATGAACCGCCGATAATAATTGGCAAGGCCAAGAAAGGACCGTAACTCAGTTACCTTGGTTGGGGCCTCCCAATCTCTGATTGCGGCAACTTTGTTGCCCTCCATGCGAATCTGCCCCTGATTGATGGTATGCCCCAGGAATTGCACGTGGATCAAATAAGGATGGAACAGTTTGTTGATCAATGTGCAGAAAGTGGCAGGTGCATTGGTTAAGCCGAACGGCATAACCATCCACTCGAAGGCTCCGTAGTGAGTAACACAAGTGGTCTTTGGCCCGTCCCCTTCGGCTATACGAACCTGATAGTATCCCTTCCGCAAGTCTATCTTGGTGAAGACCTTGTCCTGGCCTGGCCAAGACGATCGAATAAATCTGCAATCAATGGGATGGGATACTTGTTCTTTACCGTTACTTTTTTGAGTGCCCGGTAGTCGATGCACAGCCTTAAGGATCCGTCTTGCTTATTTTGGAACAAGACTGGTGCGTCGAATGGTTCCTTTGAGGGCCGAAAATGACCCGCTTCCAGCAGCTCCTTTAGCTGCCTCTTAATTCCTCCAATTCTGGAGGTGCCATGCGGTATGGACCCATGGCGGATGGCTTGGCTCCCAGAACCAGCTCAACTTGGTGATCAAATTCCCTACCGGGTGGATACCGTTTGGGAAGTTCCTCCGGCATGACTTCCTTGTTCTCCTCGAGAACTTGCTATACACATTGAGGCAAGGCTTCATCAGCCTTGTCTTCTTTGATTTCAGTCACAGCAGCAAGAAATATGGCCTCTCCTCGCTTGAAGCCTTTAATAATCTGCATCACGGACAGTTGGCCCACGATCTGTGGCACACGAATAGTTGGAACCACACAAGGACCCCTCGGATCCCAAATATAAATTTGATTTAGCCCTGGGGAAATAAAGGCCAGGACTTCATCCCAATAATCCAGGCCAAGCACAATGTCGAATACATCCATGGGGGCAACAAAGAAGTTGATGCACCCCTGCCAAGAGCCTAAGTTGAGTTCCATGTTGCGAGCAACTCCATTGACGTTTGTGAGATTGGCGTTAACTGTTTTCAGCAAAGAGTTGCTGGGACTAAACACAAGGCCAAGTGATTTAGCCTTTGCTTCAGTCACAAAGTTGTGGGTCGCCCGGTGTCCACCATGATGCGGACGGACTGTCCGTTCAGTTTTTCATCCACGAACAGGGACCTTTTTTCCTTCAATCTGGGCTCCTTGCCTATCACAACACCAAGTATATTCTGACCCATTTGGGCAAGTTCAGGCTTGTCTTGAATAACCTGGTTTAAGGCAGGCTCTTTGGTCAGCAAAGCTCCAAGCATCATATGGCCAAGATGAGCCACATCGCGCCTCTCCACAACAACATTTTCACCAACAGGTACAGCACCTTGTGCAGCACCTTCCGCTTGCCTCCGCTCCGCAGCAATCAAGGCACCAAGCTTGCCTAAAGACAGACAGTCTTTGTAGTTGTGGCTGGGGTCCTTACAAAGATTGCAGCCATTGCGAGGACCGTTTGACTTCTTCTTTTCATTGTACCTGTCCCTCCAGTGAGAACGGTGTTCCTCTCTTTTGAAATCACGACCCGTGTTGGTAGCAGCAGTTTGCCTGCCTTTGTAGGCCCGATCTCCTCCTGGCTTGGTAGACCGGCTTTGGGTGTCCATGGCTTTTATGGATTCTGTCCTATAATTTGTCAAGGACTCAGCAACGGCTATGGCTTTGTCCACGTCTTTGACTTGACATCACTGCAACTCTTGTTTGGCCCAATTTTGAAGGCCATCCATGAAGTAGAACAACAAGTCATCCCTGAACATGTTTGAATCTGCAAAATCAGTTTTGTGAATTCCTTCACATACTCCCGAATATAAGTGGTTTGTTTGAGCTCCCTCAACCTCCGACGAGCCTCATTAATGACGTTTTGGGGGTAAAACTGCCATTTTAGCTCAGTTTTGAACTGCTCCCAGTCCCGAATGGAACAAGTGCCCCTCTCTATTTCGGCCTTCTTTCGCCGCCACCAAAGCATGGCAGTGTCGGCTAGGTACATGGTTGCTGCCCGGATCTTGTCCTATTGATGTGTACTTTACAATTGTATGAAATTTCGTACTATTTATTTAACTGGACCTCTATTAAATGCCGATGTCGACCCCTCGTCACTACTTTCCCGGAGTTAGGCTAGATATTTACTATACGCGTTGATTTATGTATTCATACTACACTTGCTGCACATTTTGTGCAGGTGCATATATACCCGGTGGTCTTTTGGGCGCAGAGGCGTTGATGTTGCAGGGACTTACCATGAGCTGCATTTCATGTTACGATCTGCAGCCTGCAGAGTCTCCATCAGAGTTATTCATGTTCTCCTGTCTAATTAGTATTCCAGACAGATGTTGTATTTTATTATATTGCCTAGTTGATGCCCATACACTTGTGACACTGGGTTTTGGGGTTTCCTAAGGGTGGTTCATTACTGTGGTTCGTGTAAATATCATCATTTACCCTGTAAATTCTATTTCTTACTATTTAGTTGATGAAAATTTTGATTTAAAAAACACTAAAATAAGTAATTAAGTTAATCATTCACTGTTGGCTTGCCTGACGGCGGTGCTAGGCGCCATCACGACCTTTAGTAGATTTTGGATCGTGACACAAATCATCGGGGTAAGTATTCTTCACCTGGAATTTATTACATTTCATGATTCCATCTTTATTTTTATCTTTTAGTTAGTGGTTTGAGATGGGGAAAATGAGGATTTTGAGAAAAACTTCCAAAAATGTAAAATGACGATTTGAATGAGGAATTAATATTGGAATTTGGTAAATCCTGTATGGTTGGACTCGTTATCGAATGGGTATTCGGATTTTGTAATTTTGGTCTGGTTCTGAAATGCAGGCCCGGGGGTTGACTTTTTAGTTTTAATTAAAGATCAAAGCTTTATTATCCGGAATTGTCTTCTATGAGTTTTATTTGTGATCTGAAGATATTTTGGCTAGATTTGAGCTGTCCAGAAATTGTTTCACTCAAGAAGGTCATTTTAGATTAACGGTCTAGCTTTTTGAGGTAAGTATCTTGCCTAACTTTGTTTGGGGGAAACTACCCCTTAGGATTTGAGTCATTTGTGCTAATTGTGTCATGTGAAGGTCGTGTACGCAAGGTGACGATTACGTGCTCGGGCTTATTTGTGGAAATTTGACCGTTAAGGACTCTTTGGTTCTTATGTACATTAGATATGAAGTTGTTTTGCCATGTTAAATCCCCCATTTACTAAATTCACCCTTATGTGTCTTATTTGGATTTAATTGCTTCATGTTCTACCCTAATTGCCTATTAAACTCTTATGTGCCTTAACTGAAGTTGTTGCCTCTTTTATTGCGATGCCGTTTTTTCCGTACTTGTATATCCTTAATTAAAGTTATTATTATCTTTTCCGTAATTGCTTATCCTTAATTGAGCTTGTTGTATCTCTTCTGTAATTGCTCAACCTCAAATGAAGTTTGTTATCCCTTTTGATTGTTGACTTATTCTTAGTTGGAAAATTGATTCATGCTATCTCTCTAATCGTCGAATTGTACTTTTGTTGAATCCTTGCTACACATTATATATTCCTTGTTGAGACCATTATTGTAACAATCCGGTCGGTCGTTAAGTAGAACTTGTATTATAATTACTGTTATTTCCTTGTCATAGGTTGGTTATATTGTTTATGATGTGTTAGTGTTGGTAGGCTTGGAATCGGAATGGTTGTAGTGAGAATTTAGTCACGTAGTCTTTAAGAATAGCCTTAAAGTGGGAGAAGTCAACTCAGAGTTGACTTATTGGTAAACAATCTCGGAATGCGGATTTTATGGCTTGGATAGCTTCGTTAGGTGATTTGGGACTTAGGAGTGTGTTCGGAATAATTTTGTGATGTCCGCTGTAGAATTAGGCTTAAATTGGCGAAAGTTAGTTTTTGACGATTTCCGATTGGTAGTGGAAAATAGGCTATCGGGGTCGGAATGGAATTCCGGAAATTGGAGAAGGTTTGTAGCTTCATTCTGGATGTGTGTGAAAATTTTCATATCATTCGGATGAGGTTTGGGTAGTTTCGGCATCGTTGGTGAATTTCGGAAGTTTGAATATCTTTAGGCTTGAATCATGGGTTGATTTGGTGTTTCGATGTTATTTTGGGTGTTCCGAGAGTTCGACTAAGTCCGGGTGATCATTTATGACTTGTTTATATTTTTGGTTGGGGTCCCGAGGGCCTCGGATTGAGTCCAGATGGGTGACGGCATGATTTTTGGCATTTTGGAGTTGCTGGTGGGAAACTTTCTGGTGTTTCCGCACCTACGGATGGGGAACCACAGGTGCGAGCCCGCAGAAGCAGACAAGGCTCCACAGAGACGGAAGTTGGTTGGGTCAGGAAAGGTCGGAGGTGCGAGACTTGGACCGCACTTGCGGATTCGTAGATGCGGAGGATTTGTCGCAGGTGCGGAAGAGGGGGACCTGGCCAAGGAGCGCAGGTACGGATGCCTGGTCGCGCCTGCGAGCCCGCAGGTGCGAGAATAGGGCCGCAGGTGCAGACTTTCGGACTTAAGTCATTTTTTCAGGTGCGCATCTGGGACCGCAGGTGCGAGAAAAGGACCGCAGGTGCGGTTATCACTGGGCAGAACTTATAAAAAGAGCCCTTAGCGAATTTTGGCCAGTCTTTCACCATTGTTATTCGGGTTTGAAGCTTTTGAAGGGTTTTTGAAGAGGGAAATCATTGTTCTTCATTGAGATAAGGATTTTGGACCCTAAAACTCGATTATATGTGATTAAGGATAAAATTATCATCGTTTAATTTATGAAAATCAGTAGAAAAAGATGGAATTAGGGCTTGAGATTATGAGACCTTTAGGGGATGATTTGAGGGGTCAAACTAACTCTGATTTTAGAGTTCTTTATATGTACGGACTCATGAGATGATGAAGAATATTTTGGTATAAAATTTGTCGAGTTCTAAGATGCGGGCCCGGGGTCGGGTTTTGGATAATTTCGGGTTCTGTGCTAAAATTTGTATTTTTCAATTGGAATTCATTCCCGTAGCATAATTTGATGAGAAAGATCTGATCTTATAGATTTGGATCACTCGGAAGTTGATTCGAGAGGCAAGCGGGTTGCAGAGTAGCTTTTCGGGCTAGTTGAGGTAAGTAATGTCTTTAAATCCTGTCCTGAGGGTATGAAACCTCGGACTTTACATCCTTTCACGGTTTTGGAGTGACGCACACATTGGATGACGAGTGTGGGGCATGCACGGATTGGAAATTTTGAAATATGTTTCCTTTTTAGGCAACTATTGAGTTGCGAAATTGATTTTAAAGCCTATTCTTTATAGTATTGATATGTTTAGATATAATTGGGTTGTAAGCCATGTTTGAGGCCTAGTGCCGATAAGTTTTAACCCCTTGGGGGCTATTTTCCCGATAATTCCTCACTTAGAAATTATGATTTTTTACTCAGTCTTTCCTGATAAATTGTTTTGACACTCAGCGCTTGTTGATATTAATTCTTGAAATGAAATATTGTTTTGGGTCGAGAACCCTATTTATTTATGGCCCAAGTGGCATGTTGAGAGTGTCTGAATGAGTGAGGCTGGGGGCCAATATTGTGAGGATGTTATGATATGAGAGAGGTCGAGTGCCTGAGAGTGATTGATGCCAGTATTTGGCTTTTTTATAGCGCTTAGGCTGTAGGAGCCCCTCCGGAGTCTATACACACCCCTAGTGAGCGCAGGTACCTACTGAGTGTGAATGCCGAGTGATGAGTGATTGGGAGGCATGAGTGACAGTGAGGTTGCCCACAAGGCTGATACTAAGTGATGGTGAGGTGCTGAGGGAAATACGAGTGATGATTATGGCCCGAGGGGCAGTTTTATGATGATATTTTACTGAGTTTTGACTATGATTCACTTCATTTTCAAACTGATATTAATGAGAGTTTTATTGAGATATATTGAAAATATACTTGTTTCAAAAGGATTTTATGGAAACTGGTTTTCGAACTTATGTATACTATATTGAGACTGGATGTTTTACTGTTTTGTGGATTGGTGTTTTGTGATATGTGTTCATATACTTCAGACTGTGATTTGTTTTCATTACTACTGAGTTGGCGTACTCATCATTACTCCATGCACCCCTGTGTGCAGATCCAGGTACTGGTTCAGTAGTCGTCCGAGCTCGTTGTCATCAGCGTTTGGGATTTCGAGGTAGTTGTCCAGCGTCCGCAGCTTTTCCACTTCCCTTCTTCATTTAGTACTTAGTATTTGATTCATAGACATTATTATGACATTAGCAGAGTTAGTTTATTTCTTAGATGCTTGTGATCGGTTGACTCCAGTCTTGGGGGATTTGTTTAGACTGTTAGATTATTATTACGGCGTAAAGACTTAAAGAAATTAGTTTATACTATGTTTGCTGATTATTAATCATTTTAGAAATATTATAATAGATCAAATGTGTAGTTATGTGATGATTGGCTAGCCTAGTTCCACGATAGGTGCCATCATGACCTGTTAGGATTTGGGGTCGTGATAAGTTGGTATCCATTCTCTAGGTTACATAGGACTCAACGATCATGAGCAGGTTTAGTAGAGTCTTTTGGATCGGTACGGAGACGTCGTCTGTACTTATCTTCAAGAGGCTACAGAACTCTTAGGAAAAATCTCATTTTCTTGAACTCTTTCGTGCCATTCTATTGGTTCTTGAAATCTAAACTACTGTTGTTTCATTCTCTCACAGATGGTGAGGACACGCACTACCGATCAGGGTGGCCAGACACCAGCCAGACCCACAAGGGGTCGAGGCCGTGGTGGAGTTAGGGGGCCAGCCCGCACAGCATCCGGAACAGTACCACAGGATACCCCTGTCATTCAGGATTAGGTTCCCGCCGAGAGTGCTCCAGGGGGACAGGCTCAGGCACCGGCAGTGCCTATTGTTGTTCCGGGTCTTCAGGAGACCCTGGCTCAGATATTGACGGTGTGTACCAGTTTGGCCCAGGCAGTTGCTATGTCTACTACTGCCACTACAGCTCAGGCCGGAGGAGGCGTTCAGACTTCAGCTGCCCGGACAACTGAGCAGGCTATACAGGGTATTCAGGAACGGGGGGTAGTCCCAGCCTAGCCGGTTTCCCCAGTTCAGGACTATGTGGTTCCAGCTATGCCCGAGGATGAGCAGCGTAGGCTGGAGAGGTTCAGTAGACTTCAGCCTCCGGCTTTTAGCAGCATAGAGGATGAGGATGCCAAAGGTTTTCTGGATAAATGCCATAGGATACTACGTACGGCAGATATTTTGGAGACCAGTGGGGTCTCGTTTGCTACATTTCAATTTGTTGGTGCTGCTTTCACTTGGTGGGAGGAATTTGAGAGGCGTAGGCCGGTTGGTTCAGCACCACTCACCAGGCAGCAGTTCTCCACAATCTTTTTGGTAAGTATGTCCCTCAGTCACATAGAGAGGAGCAGCGCAGGCAGTTTGAGCAGCTGCGCTAGGGAGAGTTTTTAGTTACTCGGTACGAGATGAGGTTTTCCAAGTTGGCTAGACATGCTTCTGAGTTAGTCCCTACTGATAGGGAGAGGATCAGGAGATTTGTAGATTGGGTTGATTTGGTATTTCAATGTTATTTTGGGTGTTCAAAGAGTTCGACTAAGTCCGAGTGATCATTTATGACTTGTTTATATTTTTGGTTGGGGTCCCGAGGGCTTCGGGTTGAGTCCGGATGGGTGACGGCATGATTTTTGGCATTTTGGAGTTGCTGATGGGAAACTTTATGGTGTTTCCGCACCTGCGGATGGGGAACCGCGGGTGCGAGCCCGCAGAAGCGGACAAGGCTCCGCAGATGTGGAAGTTTGCTGGGTCAGCAAGGGTCGCAGGTGCGAGACTTTGATCGCACCTGCGGAGTCCCAGGAGCTAAGGATTTGTCGCAGGTGCGGAAGAGGGGAATCTGGCCAAGGAGCGCAAGTGCGGACGCCTGGTCGCACCTGTGAGCCCACAGGTGCGAGAATAGGGCCGCAGGGGCGGAAGTCCGGACTTAAGTCATTTTTCGCAGGTGCGAGTCCGCAGGTGCGAGAAAAGGACCGAATGTGCGGTCATCGCTGGGCAGAACCTATAAAAAGAACCCTTAGCGAATTTTGGACCCTAAAACTCGATTATATGTGATTAAGGATCAAATTATCATTTTTTTATTTATGAAAATCAATAGAAAAAGATGGAGTTAGGGCTTGAGATTATGAGACCATTAGGGGATTATTTGAGGGGTCAAATGAACTCCGATTTTAGAGTTCTTTATATATAAGGACTCATGAGATGATGAAGAATATTTTGGTATAAAACTTGTCGAGTTCCGAGATACGGGCCTGGGGGTCGGGTTTTGTGCTAAAATTCGTATTTTTCAATTCGAATGCATTCCCTTAGCATAATTTGATGAGAAAGATCTCATCTTTATAGATTTGGATCACTCGGAAGTTGATTCGATAGGCAAGTGGGTTGCAGAGTAGCTTTTCGGGCTAGTTGAGGTAAGAAATTTCTTTAAATCCTATCCTGAGGGTATGAAACCCCGGACTTTACATCCTTTCACGATTTTGGAGTGACGCACACGCTGGATGACGAGTGTGGGGTGTGCAAGAATTGGAAATTTTGAAATATGTTTCCTTTTTAGGCAACTATGGAGTTGCGAAACTGCTTTTAAAGCCTATTCTTTATAGTATTGATATGTTTTGATATAATTGGACTGTAAGCCATGTTTGGGGCCTAGTGCCGATCTGTTTTAACCCCTTGGGGGCTATTTTCCTGATAATTCCTTACTTAGAAATTATGATTTTTTACTCAGTCTTTCCTGATAAATTGTTTTGACACTCAACGCTTGTTGATATTAATTCTTGCAATGAAATACTGTTTTGGGTCGAGAACCATATTTATTTATCGCCCGAGTGGCATGTTGAGAGTGTCTGACTGAGTGAGGCCTAGGGCCAATATTGTGAGGATGTTATGATATGAGAGAGGCCGAGTGCCTGAGAGTGATTGATGCCATGATTTGGCTTGTTTATAGCGCTTGGGCTATAGGAGCCCCTCCGGAGTCTGTACATACCCCCAGTGAGCGCAGGTACCTACTGAGTGCGAGTGCCGAGTGATGAGTGATTGGGAGGCATGAGTGTCAGTGAGGTTGCCCATGGGGCTGATACTGGGTGATGGTGAGGTGCTGAGGTAAATTGTTACGAGTGATGATTATGGCCCGAGGGGCAGTTTTATGATGATATTTTACTGAGTTTTGACTATGATTCACTTCATATTTCAAACTGATATTATTGAGAGTTTTAATGAGATATATTGAAAATATATTTGTTTCAAAAGGATTTTATGAAAACTGGTTTTCGAACTTATGTATATTGTATTGAGACTGGATGTTTTACTGTTTTGTGGATTGGTGTTTTGTGATGTGTGTTCATATACTTCAGACTGTGATTTATTTTCATTACTACTGAGTTGGTGTACTCATCATTACTCCCTACACCCCTGTGTGCAGATCCAGGTACTGGTTCAGAGCAGTAGTTGTCCGAGCTCGTTGTCATCAGCGTTTGGGATTTCGAGGTAGCTGTCCAGCGTCCGCAGCTTATCCACTTCCCTTCTTCATTTAGTACTTAGTATTTGATTCATAGACATTATTATGGCATTAGCAGAGTTAGTTTATTTCTTAGATGTTTGTGATTGGTTGACTCCAGTCTTAGGGGATTTGTTTAGACTGTTAGATTATTATTGCGGCGTAAAGACTTAAAGAAATTATTTTATACTTTGTTTGCTGATTATTATTGATTTTCGAAATATTATAATAGATCAAATGTTAGTTATGTGATGTTTGGCTTGCCTAGTTCCACGATAGGCATCATCACGACCTGTTAGGATTTGGGGTCGTGACAATTATTCCTGTTGTGTCTTTCTTTGTGAGCTCGTTCTATCATTTCCTTGTGTTATGAAGTTCCTAAGTTGATTTATGTAACTACCTGGCCGGTCATTTTGAGAGTTATAGCCCCGTTCCCCTATTTTATACTTCTTTTGTGTCCTACGGATATATTATGTCTTGCCGGGTTGGTTAGTTAGGGTCCGGAGTGGGTTCAGAAGGAATTAAGACACTTAGTCTCTTAATTGAAAGCTTAAGTTGGAAAAAATCGACCAGATGTCGACTTGTATGTAAAAGACCTCAGATTTGAATTGTGATGGTTCCATTAGATCCATTAGGTGATTTTTGACTTAGAAGTGCGTCTGGAATGTGATTTGGAGATTCGTAGTAGAATTAGGCTTGAATTGGAGAAAGTTAGAATTTTGGCGATTTTGGCTGGTAGTGGATATTTTGATATCGGGGTTGGAATGGATTTTCGAAAGTTGGACTAGGTTCGTGGTGTAATTATCGACTTGTGTGCAAAATTTGAGGTTAATCGAACGTGATTTGATAGGTTTCGGCGTCATTTGTACAATGCGAAAATTTCTAAGTTCATTAGGCTTGGATCCGTGTGTAATTCATGTTTTGATGTTATTTGAGGTGGTTTGAGGTTTCGACTAAGTTCGTATCGGTTCACAGGACCTGTTGGTATGTTTGGTTGAGGTCCCGAGGGCCTCATGGTGATTATGGGTGGTTAACGACTTGAATTAAGTTGGGGATTTGTAGCTGAAATGTTGTTGTTATTGCTGTAACCGCACCTACAGAGTGGCTACCACAGGTGCAAGCCCGCAGAAGCGAGGCAAAGATCATAGATGCGACCAAGGAAGATCTGCGCATATGGCGCAGGTGCGATGGCATTCCCGCACCTGCGATGGTCGCAGAAGCGGATTATAGGGTGCAGGTGCATGTAAGGACCGCATGAGCGATGTGACTCCCGCACCTGTGAAGAGCGCAGATGCGGTCTATTGATCGCAGAAGTGGAGGCAGTGTTTAAGTGGTTTTCCGAAAAAGCGGAGTTTTGTCCGCAGGTGCGAAGAGCCTGGGCAGAACCTATAAATAGAAGACTTCGAGATTTTTCACCATTTTCATCATTCTTGAGCTCGAATTTTGGGGATTTTGAGAGAGATTTCGAAGTAATCACCGAGGTAAGTTGCTTGTGCCTATTTATCTTCAATAAAGGTGTTTCCCCACTGATTTTACACCTAATTGGTGGGTTTTTTGGGTGAGATTGGGAGATTAGGGCTTGAGAATTAGAGAGTGAATTTTAGGGTTTTAGAGGAGCAAATGATGTCAGATTTTGATAAATTTTGTATGGTTAGACTCGTGAGTGAATGGGTTTCCGGGTTTTGTGACTTTGGTTGGATTTCGAGGCATGGGCCCGGGGGCGGGTTAAGACAATTTTGTATTTTTGGCTCTAATTTAGTAGTTTCTTGTATGATTTATCCCTTTAGCCTATATTAATCGTGTTGTACTGCTTGTGACTAGATTCGGGACGTTTGGAGGACGAATTGAGAGGCAAAGGCATTGCAGAGTAGAGATTTGCTCTGTTTGAGGTAAGTAAGGCTTTCAAAATTGGTCCTGAGGGTCCCAAACCCCAAATTTACGTGTCATGTGATTGGAATTAAGGTGACGCACATGCCAAGTGACGGGCGTGCGGGCGTGCACCGTGGAATTGTGACCTGGTTGGTTCCATGGAATTGTATAGTGACTCTATCTTGTAGATGTTCATGTTTTCACTATGTGATAAAGTAGTTTAGTTGTCAATCATGTTAGATATCATGTTTAGTCTTATTGCGGTATTGTGGAGGCCCAAAGTGGTCGTTACTTGCTGTAACTTTACTGCTTTATGCCGGAGGATGAGCAACGTAGATTGGAGAGGTTTGGGAGACTCCAAACTACATCTTTCAGTGGTGCAGAGGGAGAGGATGCACAGGTTTCCTTGGACAGGTATCAGAGGATACTCTGTGCAACAGGTTTTTTGGAGACGAGTGGGGTCTCGTTCGCTACTTTTTAGTTCTCTGGGGCTACATTCAGTTGGTGGGAGGCTTACGAGAGGCATAGGGCGATTACTGCCGTGCCCCTTATTGTCATGCCCCGAGCCTGGGGGCGAAATCGGAACCTGGTGCCTCATCTATCTTTGCGTACCAACTTGCGACTCAGGAATTCTGGACATATAATGTCATACTTTGGCCAGGGCCCACATTGCTAGACAATTTTCAAAGAAAAATATAAAACTGAATAGAGACTAACGCCGACTAAATGTCAACATAAAGCTGCGCTGGCAAGGCCGTCATAATTATTACAGCTGACAAACCAACCAAATATACATATAAGGCCTTCAATCCCAACATATTGCACTAACTGACAGGATATGTCTACAAGCCTCTACTGATGGATATACTGTGATCGGAATAACTCCCCGACCTACTCATAACATATATACATATATATACAAGATGAACATAAGGCTCTAGACTCGTCAACTTCGAAAAGCATAAAGCTTATCGATCAAGTTGAACTCGGCAACACTTAATGAGGAGGTCTACCCGTCTGTTTGTCTGAACCTGCACGCATGAAGTGCAGCGCCCCCAAAAAAGGGATGTCAGTACGAAATAATGTACTGAGTATGTAAGGCTATAACTGAAAGCTGAAACTGAACTGATAATATAATAAGTGAAAGCAACTGGAAGTCAAAGACAATCTGAAGATATGCTTACTACTGATACTGACTCAACTCTCTCAATATAGTAAGTAAAATAGTTGTACGGCCCTATAAGGCTCGGTATATATATATATATATATATATATATATATATATATATATATATATATATATATATATATATATATACACAACTGCTCTGTGATAGTACGCTAGCTCATAGGCGCTTGGCCATACTAGGCTCTGTATCTCGACCAACTAAGCTCGCTCATAGGCGCTCGGTATATAACTTACCATCTGATCAGAGGTTTCCCAATAGGGGCCTGCCTATCGATTATAGCTCTATGGTAATGAAAATACTGTAATACTGTATATATAGACCCTCTGCTCTCTTGACTGGAAAAAGGAAATACTCAAATGAATATGAAGTCCCAATAAAGAGAATATTATAACTTACAAAACTAGAAAAATATACGTAAATTCCGAGATATGAATTTTTCTTTATGCCTCATTATCAAACTCGTGTAAATACGAGATCATGCCAAAATGAAAGAAGGGCTTAGCCTTAACATACCTGGAGTAGGGAAAAATTTGTGTGCTATTCTTGGGAAGTATTACACTGTACTCCCTTAGAATCGAAAAATTCCGTTGCTATTATAATATAGAGTAACTATCATCCTTGGCTTTACTGGGTAAGGAATCGAATGGTGAAAATCTTGATTTGTAATCGATTTTTCCAGTATAGAACAAACAAGCAATGAGAAACAAAATGAACACTGTCAAAATGAGTGAACTCTTACTCATTGTACCTTTCACTTCATTTTTGTGTAATTTGAAGTTTACCAAAGAATTTGGAGCACGAAATGCATGAAATATTCGAAGAGGAAAAGGGGAATAAGAGGTGGATTGGATTTGATCTTGATACAAGATATCCTATTTTGAATGCTTCAAATCTCACTTAATAAAAGTGGAGATGTGATTGTATGTCTTTAAGACATAATTGTTCATTTCCTAAAATGGTGTCTAATGGATGTTGGAAGATTTTTTTTGTCCAATCTTCAAATCATGCCACATATTATTAATAATGCATGAGTCACCATGTTATTCAAGGTAATTCTGCCATGTCATGTCTTGTCCAAAATATTTTGGATAATTACCAATTACCCGCATAATTAAGAATTATCTCAACTTGCTTAAAATGCTAATCACTTTTAACACACTTTATACACCATACCATCATGGTAATATAGTGCCTTCTGTGGCACTAGTCCATAAATACAAGGTTTCTTAGCTCGACCCGAATTTTATCTCAAAATGCCAAACTTCGACGAAACCCATTTTTCTTTGACTTGCTTCCCCTCTCACCTTCATGAATTTACTCATCATTTGTTTGAAATATCATAATCCTTATAATCTACCAAATAATCTTTTTCTTGAACTGATGTCAATTACCTTACGAAAACTTCAACGTACAATACTACTGGGTGCAACATCGTCGTAATTTAATATTGTGAAACGTAACATCATCGTAATACAATAATGCGGGATGTAATATCGACATAATATTGCGGGGCATAACACTTACCTGGCAGCTGTTCTCCGTTATCTTTCTGGAGAATTTTGTCCCTCAGTTCCGCAAGGAGGAGCTGCGTAGACAGCTTGAGCAGCTTCGTCAGAGGATATGTCTGTATGCAGTATGAGATGCGATTCTCAGAGTTGGACCGTCATGCTATATGGTTGGTTCCCACAGACAGTGACAGGATTAGGAGGTTCATAGATGGCTTCACTTTTCTGCTGCGACTGCTTATGACCACAGAGAGAGTGCATGGTGCTACTTTTGATGAGGTTTTCGATATTGCTCGCCATATTGAGATGGTTCGCAGTCAGTAGTGGGTTGAGAGGGAGGCTAAGAGGCCTCATGGAGAGGGTGGATTTAGCGGTGCTCCTTCTGGGGGTCAGTTCCAGCACGGTAGGGGTCGTCCATTCAGACATGCTCAGATGGATCGCCCAGCTCACCGTGGTGCATCATCTGGCCATAGATCACACAGTTATCAGCACGGCCAGTCATCATTCAGTGCACTACCAGCTTATAGTTCGTCTCATGCACTATCATCTCAGAGTTCGTCTCACGCACCATCAGCTCAGGGTTCATCTTTGTCAAGGCCTTCGAGTAGTTATTCTGGTGCTCAGGGTTCCCTTCAGTCCCCATCACCATTTGCAGGGAGAGGTTGCTTTGAGTGTGGAGATTTGAGTCACATCAAGAGGTATTGTCCCCGCCTTTCAGGAGGTTTATCTCAGCAGAGGAGTCAGCCTTCGACTTCAGCACCGGCTACTTCACCACCCATCCAGCCAGCTAGAGATGGAGCTCAATCAGCTAGGGGTCGTCCGAGAGGGGGAGGCCGATCAGGGGGCGGCCAGGACCGTTTCTACTCTCTCCCTGTCAGACCAGATGCCATTGCTTCAGATGCTGTGATTACAGGTATTGTCTCTGTTTGCCACATAAATGCCTCTGTATTATTTGAACCTGGTTCCACTTATTCATATATGTCTTCGCATTTTGCTCATTTTATGGATATGCCCCGTGAGTATCTAGTTTCATCTATTTATGTATCTACTCTGGCGGGTGATAATATTATTGTGGACCGTGTGTATCGGTCATGTGTGGTGACTATTGGGAATCTGGAGACCAAAGTAGATCTTTTGCTGCTCAGTATGGTCGATTTTGATGTGATATTGGGTATGGATAGGTTATCTCCATGCCATGTTGTCTTAGATTGTCACACCAAGACTGTGACGTTAGTGATGCCGGGATTGCCGAGGGTTGAGTGGAGAGGTTCTATAGACTATGTTCCTAGTAGAGTGATTTCATACTTGAAGGCTCAGCGGATGGTTGAGAAGGGGTGTCTATCCTCTTTGCATTTTGTGAGGGATGTTAGTGCAGAGGCCCATGCTACTGATTTTGTTCTTGTGGTGCGTGAGTTTTTGGATGTGTTTCCTGCAGACCTGTCGGGCATGCCACTTGACAGGGATATTGACTTTGGTATTGATTTGGTGTCAGGCACTCAGCCCATTTCTATTCCACCGTATCATATGGCACCGGCGGAGTTGAAGGAACAACTTCAAGAACTCCTTGATAAGGCGTTTATTCGGCCTAGCGTGTCACCTTGGGGTGCACTGGTTCTATTTGTAAAGAATAAGGATGGTTCTATGAGGATGTGCATTGATTACATGCGGTTGAACAAGGTCACAGTCAAGAACCAGTATCCTTTGCCATATATTGATGATATATTTGACCAGCTTCAGGGAGCCAGGGTTTTCTCCAAGATTGATTTGAGGTCAGGGAATCACCAGCTAAAGATTCGGGATTCATATATTCTTAAGACAACTTTCAGGACCCGATATGGCCATTACGAGTTCCTTGTGATGTCTTTTGGGCTGACCAACGCTCCAACAGCGTTCATGCATTTGATGAACAGTGTGTTTCAACCTTATTTGGACTCGTTAGTTATTGTATTCATTTATGATATCTTGGTGTACTCTCGTAGCCAGGAAGAGCATGACTAGCATCTGAAGGTTGTGTTACAAAGATTGAGGGAGGAGAAGTTGTATGCAAAGTTCTCGAAGTGTGAGTTTTGGCTCAGTTCAATGGAGTTCTTGGGGCACATGGTGTCCAGTGAGGGTATTCAGGTGGATCCGAAGAAGATAGAGGCGGTGCAAAGTTAGCCCAGACCGTCCTCAGCTACGGATATTCAGAGCTTTCTTGGTTTGGCGGGCTATTACCGTTGTTTTGTGGAGGGTTTCTCATCTATTGCATCGCCCTTGACCAAGTTGACCCAAAATGGTGCTCCATTCAGGCTGTCGGATGAGCGCGAGGAGAACTTTCAGAAGCTCAAGACTGCTTTGACCACGGCTCCAGTTCTAGTTTTACCATCAGCTTCTGGTTCTTACATAGTATATTGTGATGCTTTGCGGATTGGTATCATGCGTGTTCTGATGCAGGGAGGCAGAGTGTTTGCTTATTCTTTGTGCTAGTTGAAGACTCATGAGAAGAACTATCATATCCATGACCTTGAGTTAGCAGCTATTGTTCATGCCTTGAACATTTTGCGGCACTATTTGTATGGGGTCCATTGTAAGATTTTCACTGATCACTGGAGTTTGCAGCATCTGTTCAAGCAGAAGGATCTTAACTTGCATCAACGGAGATGGTTGGAGCTTCTTAAGGACTATGATATCACCATTCTATACCACCCCGAGAAGGCCAATGTGGTGGCTGATACCTTGAGTCGTTGGGCGGAGAGTTTGGGGAGTTTAGCATATCTTCCAGCCGCAGATAGTCCATTGACGTTAGATGTTCAGGCCTTGGCTATCCAATTTGTCAGATTGGATATTTTCGAGCTGAGTCGAGTATTGGCTTGCGTAGTCTCTCGGTCTTCTCTTTATGATCGTATTAGGGAGTGTTAGAATGGCGAACCCCATCTGCTCATCCTCCAAGACAGGGTTCAACAAGATGATGCCAGGGATGTGACTATTTAGTGATAAAGGGGTGTTGAGGATGCATGGCCAGATATGTGTGCCCAATGTAGATGGGCTACGGGAGTTGATTCTTGAGGAGGCCCACAGCTCGCAGTATTCCATCCATCCGGGTGCTGCGAAGATATACAAGATTTAAGACATCAGTATTGGTGGAGGAGGATGAAAAAAGATATAGTTGGGTTTGTAGCTCGGTGTATCAATTGTCAGCAGGTAAAGTATGAGCATCAGAGACCGGGAGGCTTGCTTCAGAGGTTGGAGATCCCAGAGTGGAAGTGGAAGCGGATCACCATGGATTTCGTAGTTAGGCTCCCACGGTCTTTTAGGAAGTTTGATGCTATTTGGGTGATTGTGGATTGGCTAACCAAGTACGCGCACTACACTCCAGTTGGTACCACTTATTATTTAGAGTGGTTGGCTGAGATTTACATCTGAGAGATTGTTCGCCACCCTCATGGTGTCCCAGTTTCCATTGCAGTTTTAGAGAGCTGTGCAGCGAGAGTTGGGTACTTAGGTTGAGTTGATCACGGCGTTTCACCATCAGACGGGCGGACAGTCCGAGCACACTATCTAGATATTGGAGGACATTCTACACGCTTGTGTCATTGATTTTGGGGGTTCATGGGACCAGTTTCTTCCGCTCGCGGAGTTTGCATATAACAATAGTTATCAGTTGAGCATCCAAATGGCTCAGTACGAGGCTTTCTATGTGAGGCAGTGTGGATCTCTAGTGGGATGGTTTGAGTCGGGCGAGGCTAGGCTCTTAGGTACAGACTTGGTTCAGGATGCATTGGACAAAGTGAAATTGATTCAGGAGCGACTTCGCACGGTGCAGTGTAGGCAAAAGAGCTATGCTGACAGGAAAGTTTGTGATGTGTATTACATGGTCGGGAGAAGGTTCTGCTGAAGGTATCACCCATGAAGGGTGTTGTGAGGTTTGGGAAGAGGGGCAAGTTGAGCCCTCGGTTCATTGGGTCTTTTGAGGTAACTTCAGAGGATCGGTGAGGTGGTTTACAAGCTTGACTTGCCACCTAGCTTGTCGAGTGTGAATCCAGTATTTCATGTTTCTATGCTTCGGAAGTATATCAGCGATCTGTCACATGTTTTGGATTTCAACACGGTTCAGTTGGATGGTGATATTACTTATGATGTGGAGTCGGTGACCATTTTGGAGCGGCAGGTTCAGAAGTTAAGGTCAAAGGATATAGCTTCAGTAAAGGTGCAACGAAGAGGTCAGCCTGTGGAGGAGGCCACTTGGGAGACCGAGCGGCATATGAGGAGCAGATATCCACACCTATTTGATACTTTGGGTATGTTTCTAGACCCACTCGAAGACTAACTTTTGTTTAATAAGGGGAGGATGTAACGACCCGGTCGGTCGTTTTGAGAGTTATAGCCCCGTTCCCCTATTTTCTGTTTCTTTTGTGTCCTAAACTGTATTATGTCTTACAGGGTTGGTTGGTTCGGGTCTGGAGTGGGTTCGAAAGGAATTGAGATACTTAGTCTCTTAATTGGAAGCTTAAGTTGGAAAAAGTCAAATGGATGTCGACTTGAATGGAAAAGACCTAGGGTTTGAATTTTGATGGTTCTGTTAGCTCCGTTAGGTGATTTTGGACTTAGGAGCGTGTCCAGAATGTGATTTGGAGGTCCATAGTAGAATTAGGCTTGAATTGGCGAAAGTTCGAACTTTGATGATTTTGGCCAGTAGTGGAAATTTTGATATCGGGGTCGGAATGGATTTCCGGAAGTTAGAGTAGGTTTGTGGTTTCATTATTGACTTGTGTGCAAAATTTGAGGCTAATATGACGTGATTTGATAGGTTTCGACATCATTTGTATAATTTAGAAATTTCTAAGTTCTTTAGGCTTGAATCCATGTGTAATTCGTGTTTTGATGTTATTTGAAATGGTTTGAGGTTTTGACTAAGTTCGTATCAGGTCATAGGAACTATTTGTATGTTTGGTGGAGGTCCCGAGGGCCTCTGGGTGATTTCGAGTGGTTAACGGCTTGAATTGAGTTGGGGATTTGCAAGTGTTGTTGTTACTGGTGTAACCACACATGCGGAGTGGCTACCACAGGTGAGAGCCCGCAGAAGCGAGTCAAGGATCGCAGATGCGACCAAGGAAGATCTGGGCAGAGGGTGCAGGTGCGATGGTATGCCCGCACCTGCGATGGTCGCAGAAGCGAATTATAGCGCAGGTGCGTGTAAGGACCGCACGAGCGATGTGACTCCCGCACCTGTGAAGAGCGCAGATGCGGTCACTTGATCGCAGAAGCAGAGGCAGTGTTGAAGTGGTTTCCACAAAAGCGGAGCTTTGTCCGAAGATGCGGCTTCGCAGATGCAGAAATGGAGTCGCAGGTGCGAAGAGCCTGGGCAGAACCTGTAAATAGAAGACTTCGAGATTTTTCACCATTTTCATCATTTTTTTAGCTCGGATTTTGGGGATTTTGAGAGGGATTTTGAAGTAATAACTTAGGTAAGTTCCATGTGCCTATTTATCTTCAATATTGGTGTTTCCCCACTGATTTTACACCTATTTGGTGGGTTTTTGGGGTGAGATTTGGGAGATTAGGGCTTGAGAATTAGAGATTGAATTTTGGGGTTCTGGAGGGGCAAATGATGTTGGATTTTGATAAATTTAGCATGGTTAGACTCGTGAGTGAATGGGCTTCTGGGTTTTGTGACTTTTGTTGGATTTCGAGGCGTGGACCCGGGGGCAGGTTAAGCCAATTTTGAATTTTTGGCTCTAATTTAGTAGTTTTCTTGTGGGATTGATCCCTTTAGCCTATATTAATTGTGTTGTATTGCTTGTGGCTAGATTCGGGACGTTTGGTGGCCGAATTGAGAGGCAAAGGCATTGCGGAGTAGAGATTTTCTCACTTTTAGGTAAGTAACGCTTTCAAACTTGATACTGAGGGTTTGAAACCCCAAATTTACGTGATATGCGATTTGAATTGAGGTGACGCACTTGCCAAGTGACGGGCGTGCGGGCGTGCACCGTGAGAATTGTGACCTGGTTGGTTCCATGGCACTGTATAGTGACTCTATCTTTTTGATGTTCTTGTTTTCACTATGTGATGGAGTAGTTGTGTTGTCGATCATGTTAGATATCATGTTTAGGCTTATTGCCGATATTGTGGACGCCCAAAGTGGTCGTTTCTTGTTGTCACTTTACTGCTTTTACTGATATTTCGTACTCAGTCATATACATGCATTCCATGTCATGTATCAGTCTCAGTTTCTATCTATTGTATTATCATATTACTATTTCGGGCTAGTATCATGATATTTTTGGGCACATGAGTGAGACTGGAGAGGTTGATGACTAAGTGAGGTCGAGAGCCGACTGTGAGTGACAGAGATGGGATCGGGTTGTACGCCGTAATAGATAAATTGATGTTATGATAGCGCTTGGGATGTAGCCTCTCCGGAGTCTGTAACACAACCCAGTGAGCGCGGTTGGTATTATTGATCAATGGATCTTCCCTGGACATGGATCTTGTCCGAAGTACTTGTTACCTGGAGATGGATCTTCTCCATAGGGCTAGATTGGCCTTTCCTTGGTACTGGGTGACCTATGGTCAGTGTTTTATATATTCCGGGATGGATCTTCCCTGAGCCGTATGAGCCATATACAGTACCAAGTGGTTGAGATATTGAGAGTGTGAGCATTTGAGGATGACAACATGGTGCATCACTTACAGTATGTGCATTGGCATGTAGTGACAACAGAGTTATATTCATTACATTGTACGAATCTACTTTATTTTACTGTTTTGAGTTGCCTATTTGATTTGAGAACATGTCTATGTTTCTGCACAATTATTTTCATCTTATCTGTACCGGTTGAGTTCGTCACTATCTTAAGTCCAAAGTTTGGACTTGTTACTTACTGAGTTGGATGTACTCACGTTACTCCCTGCACCTTGTGTGCAGATCCAGGCATTTATGGTCACGGCGGCGGCTGCTGATTTAGGCATCAGACTTTGGGGATTATCGAGGTAGTTGTATGGCGTTCGCGGGCCTTGATTTCCCTTCCTTATTCTATATGTATTTTTAGTTTTATACTCTAGATACTATTGTATTGGTAAAAAAAGAGTTTCACATGTAAGCCAGCTTTTGACAACTCAGCCACTCATGTGGACACAGGAAAACACGATAGCTGGATGTGATTCTTTGAAGCGGTACAGAACAAATAGGCACGATTCAGTAAACCCCCGAGCTTATCAGCCACGGGAAACTCAACCTGGTCAAAACAGGGGAGAGGCACGGTCAGAATGAATCTAGACAAAGTTACAGGCAGATTCAAAGACCCATAATTGATTACTCGAACGTTATGTAACCGTACCCCAATTACCGTTATCCTTTGTAATGCCTCATTAATGTCATAATTAGTCATTAATGAGAAACCATAACAAGAGTTGTACGTTATAGGAATCTCCTATATAAGGGAGGGGAATACAGCTTGTAAAGGCATCTGATTCTCGAATATAATTGACTTCGCTTTTCTATATTTCTGCAATATTGTCTGTTATTCATTTTTCTCTATTTCCTTGATTATCATTAACCCATGTTCATCTTAAAAATAGATTTAGTCAAAGGATCTAATTCTTTGGTTAAACAAATTGGCTCCGTTACCGGGAATCTAATAATTTTTGTTTGCTTTTCAAGTGATATCCTCTGAACTATGTCAAACTCCAACAACAACAACCAGCAAAGGAGTGGAACCCCAGTTCCATCGCCCTCAGGAACCCCACGTGGTTCAAGGGAACAATCCCCAGAAAGATCCAATAACAACAATGGTGTTAATGATTAAACTGTGGAACAAGAACGTGTAAAGCAAATGATTGCAGAGTATGTGAGCCAAGTTTTGCAAGAATTTGCGAGAGGATTACCGGCAGCGTTACCTACACCGCCGATGCCACCCCCCAATAACACCATCACCATGGAAAAATCCTTAATCTAGGTTGGAAAACTCAGGAAGAGGAGATACTCCTAATGAATCTCTCGAAACGAGACCAAGTATATCTAATAACTCAGAACTACAAAATTTACTGTTAACCATGCAGAAATAGATGAAGGAGCAGAACGATCGCATCGAACAAATTCCTGGAGTACCACCTATCATCAAAGGCATTGATGTTGATAGGTATTCTCAACAACCTTGGAATCCAAGTGCGGCACCCTTGCCTATATCCGAGAAGTTTAAAATGCCTGATGTTCCCAAATATGATGGAACAACTGACCCACGTGACCATGTGATTGCTTTCACTACTACGGTAAAAGGCAACGACTTAACAAAACAAGAGATTGAATCAGTCCTTGTCAAAAAATTTGGGGAAACACTTACCAAAGGGGCCCTAACCTGGTATTCTCTTCTCCCTGAAAATTCTATTGACTCTTTTGCTGAGCTTGCAGATTCGTTTATAAAAGCACACTCTGGTGCACAAAAAGTTGAGAAGAGAATGGAAGACATATTCAAAATAAAACAAGGAGACACGGAACTACTCCGTGAGTTTGTAGACAGGTTTCAACGAGAAAGAATGCAGTTACCCAGGGTGCCTGATAATTGGGCAGCCATGGCATTTGCAAGCAACCTAAACGATAAAAGCTCAGAAGCCACGAGACGACTGAAGGAAAGTCTAAGAGAATTCCCCGCTACAACAAGGAACGATGTATATAACAGGTACAGTACTAAACTTAGAATAGAAGAAGATATCATTGCTCGTTCGAGAGGTGAAGATCATTCCAGATCTAGACGTCCTGAATCAGATAGAAGATCGGGTAAAACATGGTACGATCCTTACTTAGGACCCTCGGGACGCGATATTCGCCCCAGGTTTGAAAACACTAGGTCGGACAATAGACCACAAGGAAGAGACGTAGTCTCATCCTCGTCTAGATCCAGAAAAGATCGAGATGAACGGCCTAAAGGTAATACTAAAATTGTGGATCATACTTTTAATGTAAGTACTACTGAACTTGTCTCAATATTGAGGAACATGGGAGACAAGGTTAAGTGGCCCAAAGAGATGCGATCAAATCCAAGTAGAAGGAACCCAGATCACTGGTGTGAATTCCACAACGATCATGGGCACAAAACTGCGGATTGCAGATTTTTACAAGGTGAAGTNTGGTGAAGTAGAAAATTTATTAAAACAGGGCTATTTAACAGAATTGTTTAGTGATAAAGGTAAACAGGCATATATGAGGAACAGACAGGAGCCCCCAAAGCCTCCTTCTCCAAAATGAACCGTCAACGTGATACACGGAGGTGAAGAAGTAAATGGAGTGATCTGCAAAACAACCACAAATTTCCCAATTACACATGGGAAACGGGCTCGTGAAAATATTGAAGAAGACGATATAACCTTAGATGATGCAGATATCGGTGGATTAATGCTTCCGCACAACGATGCTATGGTAATATATTTACTTATTCATGACACTAACGTAAAAAGAGTGTTGATTGATCCAGGCAGTTCAGTCAACATCATTTTGCTAAGAGTCGTGGAAGAAATGCTACTGGGGAATCAAGTAATCCCAAAGGCACGAGCAATATCAGGGTTACTCTAAGGTTATAAAAAAGGAGAAATTGAGCTTAGCACTTATGCTGAGGGGGTGATCAAAAGTACCAGGTTCCAAGTCATCGATACTGACATGGCTTATAACGTGATCGTGGGAAGGTCATGGATCCACGACATGAAAGCGATACCCTCCACATTGCATCAGGTAATTAAATTCCCCTCTGAATGGAGGATTCAACAAATCAAAGGCGATCAGCAGATCACAAGAAATATAAACTCTGTGGTACATTACAACAAGAAAATAGAGGAGGAAGAATTACGAGATAAGGGAATCTCCTAAGCAGGTAACGCCGCCCAAACAGACATGGAATAAATTACTATCCAAATAGGTACTGAAGATATTATTGCTGAAACAGGTACGAAAGAAAATACTTACGAGAAGGAGAATCAAGTTACCACGGAAGGTGTACTATACCACACAGATGCAGATTCCAGACCGGATGTCATTCGTGAACTGGAGGAAGACGAGCACATAAAAATAACTACGGAGGAGCTCGAAGCTGTTCCATTATCTGAACAAAAGCCTCAGCAGAAAGTGTATATAGGCACGAGGCTAGGCCTCGCTCGAAGAGGTAAGTTAATTGATTATTTAAAGGCTAACACAGACTGCTTTGTGTGGTCCCACTCAGATATGACAGGCATCGCACCAGAAGTGATGACTCATAAACTAAATGAAGATCTATCCTTCGTACCTGTTAAGCAGAAGAAAAGAAATTAAGGACCATTCAAGAACCAAGTAATCGACGAAGAGGTACAGAAACTTTTGAAGATGGTTCGATACGAGAGGTAACATACCCTAACTGGCTAGCAAACATTGTGGTAGTACCTAAAAAGAATGGCAAGTGGAGATTATGCGTAGATTATACTGACTTAAATAAAGCATGCCCCAAAGATTCATTTTCATTACCACATATAGATCAAATGATTGATGCCACAACAGGTCATGAATTATTGAGCTTCTTAGATGCATATTCTGGTTATAGTCAGATTAAAATGAATCCCTCAGATGAGGAAACAACTTCCTTCATTACAAACAGGGGGACTTACTGTTATAAAGTTATGCCTTTTGGCTTGAAAAATGCTGGAGCCACCTATCAAAGGTTAGTGACTAAAATGTTCCAAGAACATCTTGAAAAGACGATGGAATCCTATATTGATGATATGTTGGTAAAATCAACACAAGCAAAAGACCATTTCCAATATCTCTATACTGCTTTTGATATTTTACGCAGCTATAATATGAAGCTAAATCAAGAGAAATGCGCTTTTGGAGTGCAATCAGGTAAATTTTTGGGTTTCCTTGTATCGAATAGAGGAATAGAGGTAAGTCCCGCTCAAATTAAAGCTATAGAGCAAATACCTGATATTTTAACAAATAAAAAGGAAGTTCAAAGACTAACAGAGAGAATAGCAGCTTTAGGAAGGTTTATTTCTATGTCTTCTGAAAAAAGTTTTAAATTCTTCTCAGTTCTCAAAAAGCAGAATTAGTTCGAATGGACTGAAAAATGTCAGCAAGCCCTCAAGAATCTGAAGATTTATCTATCGAAACCACCACTGCTTTCAAATCCAAAAGAAGGGGAGAGATTGTACATCTACCTGGATGTCTCAAGAAATTGTTGTAAGTGCAGTACTAGTAAGAGAAGAAAAAGGTAAACAATCACCTATCTATTATGTAAGTAAAACTTTGTCTAGATGTTGAAACTAGATATCCACATCTGGAAAAGTTAGCCTTAGCTTTAATAATGGCATCTAGAAAATTACGACCATATTTTCAATGCCACCCAATCACCGTTGTGACCTCATATCCTTTAAGAAATATTCTGCATAAACAGGAATTGTCAGGAAGATTAGCCAAGTGGGCCATAGAATTAAGTGAGCATGAAATAATCTATCAGCCTAGGACTGCAATTAAGTCTCAAATACTAGCTGATTTTGTTGCTGACTTTAGTAATAGCATTGTATCTGAAGTAGAAAAAGAGTTACAACTCTTTAACGGTGTTAATCCAGGCCTATGGACCTTGTTCACCGATGGTTCTTCAAATATAAAAGGTGTCGGCTTAGTCATAGTCTTAATATCACCCACGGGTGAAAAGACACAGCAAGCTATCAAGTGTTATCCTATAACTAATAATGAAGCAGAGTACGAAGTTGTTATAGCAGGGCTTGAGCTCGCACGGGAGCTCTCAATCGAGCAAATTGTGATCAACAGCGACTCCCAACTGGTAGTAAATCAGATACAGGGGACTTACATCGCTCGAGAGACTAGAATGCAACAGTATCTTGAAAAAGCACGAGAGCTCGTGAGACAATTCAAAACATGGAAGGTAATGCAAATACCTAGAGAGGAAAATGCAGAAGCAGATGCATTATCTAACCTCGCAGCAGTCACGGAAGTAACGAATAAAGACAATGCAATTGTCGTCAAACTATTTCATTCAATAATAGACCAGGACAGGAATGAGGTAACTTTCAACAACTTAACCTGGGACTGGAGAAACGAAATTCTTAATTTTTTGCCGAATGGTACCGTACCTGAAGATAGGAAAGCAGCTCAAGAACTTTGCCGCAAAGCTGCACGGTACTGCCTTATTCGCAACTCACTTTATTGCAAGATGTTCGGAGGACCCCTAGCTAAATTCTTCGGACCTAACCAAACGAAATTTGTGATGAAAGAAGTCCACGAAGGACACTGTGGGAATCACTCAGGGGCGAGATCCTTAGTGAAAACCCTAATCAGAGTTGGATACTATTGGCCTAAGATGGAAGAAGAAGCCGAGAACTTCGTATCCAAATGTGACAGGTGCCAAAGGTTTGCCAACAACATGCATCGACCAGCGGAATTATTGAATCCAATAATATCCCAATGGCCTTTCATGAAATGGGGTATGGACATAGTGGGACCTCTTCCCACAGCTAAAGGATAGGTACGATTTTTACTCGTGCTAACCAACTATTTTACAAAATGGGTAGAGGCAAAAGCGTTCAAACAAGTGCGAGGAAAGGAATTTAAAAGCTTCTTATGGTGAAACATAATATGCTGCTTTGGAATACCAAAGGAAATCGTTTGCGATAATGGCCCATAATTCATAGGCTCGCAAATCACAGAATTCTTCGAAAGTTGGCACATCAAGCAGATCACTTCAACACCGTACCATCCCGTGGCTAATGGTCAAGCTGAGTCAACGAATGAGGTCATCATCAACAATCTAAAGAAGCGTCTGGATAAAGGCAAAGGAAACCAGCCTGATGAGTTACCAGCGGTACTATGGGCATACAGAACAACTTCAAAAATTGTCATGGGAGAAACTCCGTTCGCACTTGTTTATGGCTCAGAAGCCTTAATACCTGTGGATATTGGCGAACCAAGCATAAGGTTCTCAACAGCCATGGAGGGAGAAAACGACGACGAATTGAGGACCAACCTGGACCTGCTCGAACCACGGAGAGAATCAGCATTGATACAGATGGCAGCTTAAAAACAAATCATAGAGCGTTATTAAAACCGTGAAGCTCATCTCAGGTACTTCAAGATTGGGGACTCTCTCCTCAAAAAAGTCTTTCAATCAACGAAAGAAGCAGGTGCAGGAAAGCTAAATCCAAACTGGGAAGGACCTTACAAAATTCGAGGCATAGTTGGGAAAGGCGCCTATGAGTTGGAAGCTATGGATGGTAGAGTTCTACCAACAAGCTAGAACGCCATCCACCTAAAGAAGTATTACTTCTAAAGGAAAAGAATACCCCGCGTCAGGTATCACACGTTCGATCTTATTTTGAACATTTAAAAATTTTACTAACTTTTTTAGATGATAGGAATAAAGCTAACCCATCACCATATGATGATATTAGACCTGCAAAGATGAGAGGAAATAACACAATTCCCGGTCTAGGGTTACACTTTCTGATGTACGTTTTAAAAGGGTTAAGCAGTCATCATCTAAAAAACTATATACCTTCGAGTCCGGAATGTTTTTCCTTTTCAGGAAAAGGATCACAAGGAAGGAATAATCAAGTTCTTGAGATTTTATTATTCAAAGCTCAAACACTTGGGGGACTATACAGTATGGAAGGCTAAGACAAAGCAAAGAAGACTATCAGAAAGTCAAAAGCTCGAGCCTGAAGACCCATCTACCCAACGAGACAAGTGACACGAGCAGAATCGAAAGAAATCAAAAGAGTCGTCCAAATACAAAGCCTAATATAAAAAGACAAAACCTACGAACATGAAAGGCAAAATATTAGTCACGAGAAAGAAATGTACATCTTTATACTTATTCAAAGTTGTTGTAACAAAAACAGTTAGGGGTAAAAGATCATCATCAATGTACTCATCGTTATCAAATAAAATAGTTATGGATGAAAGATCTAAATTCTTGTATTTGTTCAGAAAACTGTTATCAAATAAAAACAGTTACAAAAAATAAACATTTCCCTCGAACTTATTAGAAAACTGTTTCCAACGAAAATAATTGCGGGTAAAAACCCCAATCTTTATAAAAACTGTTACTAGTAAAAAAATAGTTGTTCCCTTGTATTAATATCGAAAAAATGTTACCTACAAAAAATAGTTACGAAATACAAGAGTATATCAAATCTGTTAAACAAAAACAGTTGCAACATGAGTATTAGACGATAATCAAACACATGTAAAATGTCATGGAATGTCACGACCCAAACCGATAGGCCGCGACGGCCACCCGGTACCTTACTCGACCGAGTACCAACATAACGTATCATTCTTATTACATCATCATATACACGTGACATACGGGCCTAATAGGCCAACATAATTATTTATAAACTCAAAACATAGGCCGACAAGGTCGTACAATCTTCCACGTATACGACATATGTCTACAAGCCTCTAAGAGTACATAAATGTCATAAAGGTCGGGATAGAGTCCCGCCATACCAAACAATACTCGTCTAAATCATACTAACCAAACAAGTGACTCCGAAGCAAATGGAGCGCACCAACATCTTCCGCTGAGCTGATAGCCTACTTGGAGGGCTCTCTACCTGTCTATCGAGACCTGCGGGCATGAAAATCAGCGTTCCCAGGAAAAAGGGACGTCAGTACGAATAATGTACCGAGTATGTAAGGACCATAAATAAGTTCATAAGAGACATGGAAGAAATATAGAGCACATGACTCAACCTGTAAGCCTGAATAGCTTTGTAAATCATAAATTACTTTTAGCGTCATGCATATGCATATGAATGTCATGTCGTGTCATAGGTACATGTTTCATAACATCATCAGCCTCTGTGGGCATCCCATCATATCATATCGGCCACTGTGGGCAAAATCATCATCGTATACCAACTGATCAGGTGGTGGTGCGAATATAACGCCATAACCTTTCCCATATCCCATATACATATATATACATACATATATACGCGTATATAACGCAGTTTGAATATACATACATATACGCGTATATAATGCCGTTTGAACCATATTTCAGCCATTGTGGGCAACATCATCATCATATACCAGTTGATAAGGTGGTGGTGCGTATATAACGCCGTAACATTTTCCCATATCCCATATACATATACTTACATATATACGCGTATATAACTCCATCTGGTCATGGGTCAATGCACATGAATGCAATGCATGAAAAGTACATTAATAAAATCTCTCGGTACGTCATAAGGCCATTTTGCCTTTGAGTAATATCATAAGGTAAACTCTTTTAAACTTTCATATTTTTCTGAGACCCATGAACAAATAATAAAATATTATGACACATGAAAATTCAAGAACATAGATATCTCTAATACTTCTATTAATAGAGTCATTTATGGAATTTGTGCATTTTCACGTTTCATTCATATTGCATGGATTATGACAAAGGAAAGAAGGGATAGCCTTAATATACCTAGAGTAAGGAAAAATTCGTATAATATCCTTGGAAAAGGTGTCACCATAATCCTTTAGAACCGCAAAATTTTACGTTGCTAAAGTGCTAATAATACTCGCTAGAATTGATTTGGTCGCAAGAAATTTTGTTGGAAGCTTTTTGGATTGAGCTTTACTGTCTGGTTTAGAGAATGTTTTGAACTTGATTTAGGAAGAAGTATATGATTCTTACTTGATTGTTTAATGTCCAAGTGAAAACCATACTTGAATGTCTTGTAAGTAGACTTATGACTAAGGCCTATTACATGTAAGTAGATTGTAATGAGTCTTATTTTAGATGGACACCTAAGACAATATGACTAAAAGTCATATGTTTTAGTAGGGGGTTTTTTCCACGTGGGGAGGGGGTAATTCTTATATTATAATTCATTAATTAATTAGGTAACATCCCGCTACCCAGTAATTAACCAATTACCCGTATAATTAAGAATTATTTTAAATTACCTAAAAATACTACTCATTTTTAGTATACTTTATACATTATACTACCGTGGTCATATTGTACCTTGCATGGTACTAGTTCATAAAGACCGAGTATTTTAGCTCGAGCCGTATTTTATCCCAAAATGCAAAACTTCGACGAAACTCATTTTTTCGATTTGATTACCCTCTCACCTTTACGAATATACTTATACCTTGTTTGAAATAGCATAATACTTATAATCCCAAAATAATCTCATTCCATAGCTTACGTAGATTAACTTACGACGAAATTTTATCGTACAAAAAAATGCGGGATGTAACATCTCATTTCCGAGCTTTCATCAATTTATTTATGGCATACATCCACGTACGAAAATATGGGGTGTAACATCATTCCCCCCTTTGGAACATTCGTCCTCGAATGTTTATTGATGCATTTATCATTTTCATAACTTATATCTTCCGAATACTTTGGAACTTCCCTTGCCATATAGGTGACTATTTTGTGAATGAGTCCAAAGTCCAGAGCATCCCCCCTTAGGCCTTCATCTCACACCACAACTTGTAGTCGGAATCCTTCCAATCTCGTAACTGTTACTACCTTTCATTATGCAGTCTGTGCAATTTTGACCTTGTAAGTGTGCCCAATCTCTAGGCTTCATATGTAGAGCTTTATAAGATGTCCCTTTGGTCATTTATGAATATACTGAATTTCTTTGCTCGGTACTTGGTTGAATTCACGAATATTTGCTATATCTCATCACATAGGTCCGTTTAGCCATCCGTATGAATTTACTGTCATAACTCTTACTTCAATTTCTCGTTACTGAGGTCTGTTACCAAATCCCAGGTTAATTTCATTGCTTATCCCATACGTATAAATTTAAGTCATTTAATGCTTCCTCGTTACTGCTTATCTTTAGAATGACGGCCTAATCTCGTATCATACTTTGTGACTTTTGTCCATCTATTGTTGATTTACCTTAATATTGATCTACAATATATATCACTGATAACTTGAAACTTTTTACGTAATACTTTTCCGCTAGGGCTTACGTTACCTCAAGGAATATCCGAAGTGGTTCCCATAATCGTATTTCATAGTGTCTCAATGTGATTCACCTTATGGGGGTATCCTAAATTCGCTCCGCCAGCGAAATCATTTCTTCTTCTCTCTTTTTTTCTTCAATTCATTATTCAAACGAAGGCCCAAACATCATCCTTTATCTGTCACAATTATACCTATTTTATTCTCAGGTCAGCATTTCATTCCTTCTAAATGCTATTAATCTTTGACTCTTTTGAGTTCATTAGGGCTATTATGAGCTTTGTATAATTTAGAGAAACCATCTGCTCTTCTTTATTGTCTTAATTAGCCTCCTCAATACCTAGAACCCATAGGATATGAGATGTGCCACTGACTATACCGCTATTATTCCTGGATATTGAATCCCAGCACTTCTAGCCTTTTATCCAAAGTATGGACTACTCACATATTCTTCTTTCGAGTATCTTGTACATGGTTCATCTTTACCTTACTTACCTTAAAATCTTGCATCGTATTTTATATTTCTTTCATGATCTCCCTTCCACATAGGTATAATTCACGTCCATAACTTGAAGCTCTATTATAATTCTTACATCTCTAGTGCATACACAATCCGGTGGGAGCTTCGTACTGACTTCTTATGAGGCTGGTACTCTTCAGTTGGCTTCATCATAAATCTATTATAAAATATGGCTACTGTACTATCTTTCTTATACCTCTGCTACTTAAGAGTGGTCCCGAGGTCTATAATTTTCTTGGTCCCTCATGTTTTTCTTAGTCGATGTTACTCCTTAGTCTCTTCTTCTTTCTGATCGGCCTCTATATAGGCTTAAGATATCTTCCGAACTGCGGTTCCTGGTATTAGTTATTACTTTAGCCGTTCATAGGCGTTGAGGGATATTTATGATAAAATACTTCAATCTACGACCTGTGCTCAACTCTTTCTTTTAACGTATACCAGAATCTCCTATGGTTGTATATGATGCAGGTATAAAACTCTAAACTCTTATGTGTGTTCATAACGTTACCAACTCGGGATCATTGATCGAATAATTTATTTTTTTCCTTCTTAGCTTTCTTCAATGTAAGCTATTACCTTTTCTGGTCTTTCGGCCCCCTTGTTGCGTGCATACTTTGCTTATATTAGTTCCCACGCATGCTAGAGTTTTCGTGCAACTCATATGACCTTCGAATATTTATTTTAATTTTTCTTCCTGTTCATTAGCCACGGTAGGTTCCACTCTCCTTTGGAGTGCTTAAAATGTTGTTGTGAGACTATTGTTACACAACCATTTCCTCTTTAGGTCGTTGTGCTAAGGTTGAAGCCTTCTTCCTTATTTCGTCAGCTAGTCTTTCGTTGTAGTACTTAGGGAGAACCCTTGACTCTCGTAAAGTTGTAAGCTTATTACGAACCTTTTTTGATGTCCTTCCTCGCCTATAATCATCCGTAGTTTTTTACCTCTGTGCCCTTGTGCTTGTAGGTTGCTTCTGAACTGGTATTTTGGCTGCCTTCCAAGTGGCACTTTTTTTTAATCCCCGTAACACTCATACGGTTCCTTTAACTACCCCGACTCCTATTTGAATATATCTCAAGTATTATAATGACATTACTGCGAGGCTGAATCCTCCATGTTGGGTTTTACTTTGTTTATCTTACACGTTCTGCTGACTCCTCTATAACCTCCTATTTAGCCATAATTGGGCTCTTCCCGATCAATTAATAACTACTCGTCGGCCCATTCTCATATCCAAATTCCGCGTAATCTCTGTTGGGTTATTTCCTTTGCCTAACTTACCTCTTGCACTGGCTCCTTATTTATCAATAACATTCCGGGCAGGAACCGGTACTTCCTTTTTCTGACGTTGTGCTTACATAACATTCTGGAATCGTTAGCATATCTGTAGGATTCGAATAAGTGCAATCTCATTCCTTTCTCATTTTTATCACACTCATCCTTTACCATTCCATAGTTACTAGAACAACTTAATTTTGTCTTAATGCCACATCACTTCATATCCCCCCCTTTAGGAGAGTACTAAGATTTAGTGCTATGATGATCTACATATAGATATTTTACCTTTTTATTTCTGTCTTCTTTTCTTAACATCAATGATCCTTACTCGCCTTGCGAAAATTCTTCTGTACCAAGGATGACAAATTCCCTTACTCGCGAGGGTGACACTTAGCGTAACTGGCACATACAGCCTCTTAAGCTTAACTTTACTCATATTGCTTGCTCTAGGGAAGCTTCTCCCCGAATAAATATTCTCTGTATTCATCGTGAATCTTCTTCTGTGGTCCCTTCTATTACCGGCGGAGCGAAATCTGAAATTCCCATGATGCCGAGTACTTCCCAATCATTCAGTCCCTAACTCATATTTAGTTTATCTTATTTGCCAGTCCATACTGATTTCTGTTACTCTAGGGATTAACTCTCCCCTCTGGTAGTCGCGTTGGAGTTACGAACTTATTTTTCGAAGTGAGGATATGACTTTATGGCCTATACTCTCTTGTTCTCTTAAGGCCCATCACCTACCATCTCTTTCTTCATTCGACTATAGATTCTGTAACACTTTACTGTTGCCATCCATGTATCACCTATCACTCATAATGCTTCATTATCCCTCTTCGTACTTCCCTGCTAATATTTCTATTTATCACTTTATCCTGAAAACTTTAACTAGACATTCTTTCACTTTTTACCTTCCCTTGCTCTATTTACTGGCTCTTCGGGCTGCCTAACATTCTCTCTCTACTAGGGACGGGAGTCATACTAAGGTAATATTTATCCCTTCAAGGTTTTCAGTTCCTATCTTTGTAGTACTCATATCTAGCTGTACTATTTTAGTGTGCACCATCTGGGTGTCTCACAAGGAGATCTATTAGCACATTCGCAATATCCTTCGGAAATGTCAACTAATTTTACCAATCCATCCAATATTTTGGGTTACTCTAATCCCAGCCGGATCCTGATAACCCCTCCTCTTCTTAATCTACACCTGTTAGACCTCACAGGGCATAAATGAAATGGGTGTGACCAATTGTACATACCCCTGTTACTATTGAATATAACTCAAAAGGCTTACGTTCCTCTGCCTCAATTATAACGCTATTAACCTTCATTAACTGGGCGCCTCGTATCCTTCTTCATCTTGCTTCTTTTGCTTGTTGAAACTTGTATTTATCTTCTTAATCTCTCATTGTCTTTCACCATAAAGATGGGTAGGCATTCTTGCCTTAAGGCTTCTTATCAGGAAGCTCCTTTCAGTACACTCATGATCTGTTAAAGACTTCACATTTACTTATCGTAGGCATTATACAAAAATCCAATTCCTCTGACTCATCTTTACCACAACAATCTCTCTTTCCAACCTTCTTACCTAATATAGGTATCGTCTTATTACGAATAAAAATAGAATTTCGGAATTTGAATTCTTATAAGCGAGCTCTACCACACGATCTAGAGTAAGAAGAAAGAGTTACAATCCTAAATGCCATGTAGCCTCCTGCTTATAAGTGTGGTGCACCACACACCCATAAACAAGACTCTACTAGACACGGCTTGTAGAATCCCTAGGACAGAACTGCTCTGATACCACTTTTGTCACGACCTAAACCAATGGGCCGCGATGGGCACCCGGTACCTTACTCGACCGAGTACCAACGTAACGTATCATTCTTATTACATCATCATATACACGTGACATACGGGCCTAATAGGCCAACATAATCATTTATAAACTCAAAACATAGGCCGACAAGGCCATACAATCTTCCACGTATACGACATATGTCTGCAAGCCTCTAAGAGTACATAAATGTCGTAAAGGTCGGGATAGAGTCCCTCCATACCAAATAATACCCGTCTAAATCATACTAACCAAACAAGCGACTCTGAAGCAAATGGAGCGCACCAACATCTTCCGCTGAGCTGATAGCCTACTTGGAGGGCTCTCGACCTGTCTATCGAGACCTGCGGGCATGAAACGCAGCGTCCCAAATAAAAAGGGACGTCAGTACGAATAATGTACCGAGTATGTAAGACACATAAATAAGTACATAAGAAACATAGAAGAAATATAGAGCACATGACTCAACCTGTAAGCCTGAATGGCTTTGTAAATCATAAATTACTTTTAGCATCATGCATATGCATATGAATGTCATGCCGTGCATAGGTACATGTTTCATAACATCATCAGCCTCTGTGGGCATCCCATCATATCATATCGGCCACTGTGGGAAAAATCATCATCGTATACCAGCTGATCAGGTTGTGGTGCGAATATAACGCCATAACCTTTCTCATATCCCATATACATATATATACATACATATATACGCGTATATAACGCCGTTTGAATATACATACATGTACGCGTATATAACATCGTTTGAACCATATTTCAGCCATTGTGGGCAACATCATCATCATATACCGGTTGATCAGGTGGTGGTGCGTATATAACGCCGTAACCTTTTCCCATATCCCATATACATATATTTACATATATACGCGTATATAACGCCATCTGGTCATGGGTCAATGCACATAAATGCAATGCATGAAAAGTACGTTAATAAAATCTCTCGGTACGTCATAAAGCCAATTTGCCTTTGAGTAATATCATAAAGTAAACTCTTTTCAACTTTCATATTTTTCTGAGACCCATGAACAAATGATAAAATATTATGACACATGAAAATTCAAGAACATAGATATCTCTAATACTTCTATGAATAGAGTCATTTATGGAATTTGTGCATATGCACGTTTCGTTCGTATTGCATGGATTATGCCAAAGGAAAGAATGATAGCATTAACATACCTGGAGTAGGGAAAATCCGTATAATATCCTTGGAAAAGGTGTCACCGTACTCTTTTAGAACCGCAAAATTTACGTTGCTAAAGTGCTAATAATACTCGCTAGAATTGATTTGGTCGCAAAAATGTTTTTGGAAGCTTTTCGGATTGAGTTTTACTGTCTGGTTTAGAGAATTTTTTGAACTTTATTTAGGAAGAAGTATATGATTCTTACTTGATTGTTTAATGTCCAAGTGAAAACCAGACTTGAATGTCTTTGTAAGTAGACTTATGACTAAGGCCTATTACATGTAAGTAGATTGTAATGAGTCTTATTTTAGATGGACACCTAAGACAATATGACTAAGAGTCATATGTTTTAGTAGTGGCTTCTGCCACGTGGGGAGGGGGTAATTCTTATCTTATAATTCATTAATTAATTAGGTAATATTCCGCTACCCGGTAATTAATCAATTACCTGTATAATTAAGAATTATTTTGAATTACCTAAAAATACTACTCATTTTTAGTATACTTTATACATTATACTACCGTGGTCATATTGTACCTTGCATGGTACTAGTTCATAAAGACCGAGTATTTTAGCTCGAGCCGTATTTTATCCCAAAATGCAAAACTTTGACGAAACTCATTTTTTTCGATTTGATTACCCTCTCACCTTCACGAATTTACTAATACCTTGTTTGAAATAGCATAATACTTATAATCCCAAAATAATCTCATTTCATAGCTTACGTAGATTAACTTACGATGAAATTTTAACGTACAAAAAAATGCGGGATGTAACATCTCATTTCCGAGCTTTCATCAATTTATTTATGGCGTACATCCACGTATGAAAATATGGGGTCTAACATGGAAGTTCAAACAAAAAACTTTCCTTGGAAACATTCTTAAACATGTGTAAAATTCCTATCCTTCTATTGCATTATCATGAAGTTGAGACGTCTTCTTCATGTCAATTATAAAGGGCCCTCTTCCATAAATTATACCTATTACAAAAGGCACACATTTAATATGACACCGTGCCTATTACAAAAAGGTACGAGTAGTCTAAAGCATTCTACATGCAAAACTCAGGGGTAAAACTAAAACCTCGAAAAATTAAGCATGCAAAAGTCTTAAAGAGTGAAACAGAAATCCAACAAAAGTCGTACTAACATTAATATATTAAAACGGATAAAACTAAGTACTAACTTATACTTAGCCGTATAAAAATTTTTATATACATTGTGGTGCCCCTAAGTTGTCATTTGGGGACTTTAAAGAAATCCAAATTTACCCCCGATGGAACTGGGGGTAACCACCAATTGATACAAAGAAAAAAAAGGGATGAACCAACTAAATTTCTTCAAGAGAGGGGTTGACTTCACTGTCAGAATGAGTGGGAGCAACTAGGGATGAAGAGGCATGAGCGGACGGAATCTCACAATCAGGTGAAGAAAGGTTATGACCTTGTTGAGCCGTCTCCATGGCTTCCTTAGTTATAGCTATTTCAGCACTAAGGTCGAAAACCTCTTGACTCGTTTCCATCAATGTGTCAAGGCGAGAATTCATGTACGCCCAACTCATATCGACATCAACCACCTCTTCAAGATCTTCATCATATTTTGGCCATACTTAAAACTCAGCTCTCAATCCGTCCTTCTCCACTTCCACAGCTTTATGGGCGGCCCTAAATGGTACAATCGACTCCTCTAGAGTTTGAGCTTTGTCTAAAGCCTTACGAAGGTCCTCTTGAGCACGAGTGAGTAATTTCACGAGCTCGCCTGAGTATTCCTCCTTCTGCCTCAACAAGTTTTTTAAGTCTCTAATCTCTTCTGAGGCATGAGACAGCTGCTCAGCGAACAAAGACTCCAGAACATTCTTGTCTTTATCAGCCTGACTAGAAGAAGCCTTCTCTACTGCCAGTTCTGCTGCCATGAGTCTCATCTGCCGCTTCAAGGTACTCATTTCCTCTTCTAAAGCATCCATGTCAATCCTTAGGCTATCATACTATGCTTTCTAATTATCAGCATCGACCTGCAACTCTTTTGTCTCCTGGTCCGTGTTTGAAATCCTCTTCATAAGCTTCATGCCTATAAGGTTAATCTACAAGAAATAAACTAGTCAGATACGGTAAATTTCATATACGAAAATGAAAGAGGATAAATTGCATCATACCTTCAAATAAGTATGCATGACCTCATTGGCCCATGTAAGAGCATTGTGGCTAGCTAGCTTGGCTTTCTCAGAGGGACCTATCAAAGTCTTGAGCCACACTTCGGGCTCACCTGTTTTCTTGAAAAGATTCCTCTCAGCTGGAACCTCTATTACCACATGCCGCATCTCTCTACTGGAAGACCCTACTTCCCTAACGGAAGGCATGGAAGCAGGCAAAGATGAAACAGCAATAGGAACGGAGGGTTGAGGAGATGGAGAAGCCACGGGCAAAGCAGCAGGCACGGAAGGTTGAAGAGTCGAGGAAGTTAGGGGAAAAGCAACAGCAGAAGCCAAAATAGCCAAAGGAACAGACGAGATAGCTTCTCTCAAAGAAGCAGGAAAGACAGTAGCCAAAAGGACATCGTCAGGAGCAAGATCAACACCCTCATGAATAGGGGAATGTGAAACATCATCAAGGACAGAGGGCTCAATCACAGACACGGAAGGCAAGGTTAAGGGTGTAAGCTCATCATCTGAAACCATCCACCTTCTCTGTGGCCTGTGCACTAAAGAACCTTCTTCTTCTTCTTCTTCTACGGAACGAGACTCACCTATCTTCCTCTTCAAGGAAGATGAACCAACAATAATTTCTTGGGCCTGAGCCAAAGACATCTTTGGGATAGATGAAGCAGACACCCCACGAGCGGAGAACCCTATTAAAAGGGAAAAAGTTAAACAACAAAGAAAGAAGAGACTCGAGTAAGGAAAGAAGCAAGAACAAGAGCTTCACTTACCGTGGGTCTTTACATGCCAACCATACCTCCCAGCGAGGTACTTCCAAGATCTCTCTTCTAAAGGAGCAACGAACAATAATTTTTCTACCCAATCACGAATACCAGAGACATTCTCAACAGTATTCATGATTGCTGAGAGAAGAAGAAACATATACGGTGTTAAAAAAATATATCAAATCAAAACGAGAAAAAATAAATAAATGTGAGCTAAAGCATACACGTGCGCAATTCCACTTCTCAGGGAAGGGAAGATTTTCTTCACCCACTAAACCAACAGTGGGTACAGCAACATACCGGAGGTACCAACCCCTATCCTTATCATCTCCAGGGGTTACCAACACTCTTTTGCTTCTAGCAGTCAAAGTAAAAACCCTTCACGAAATAAGGTAGGAGAGTAGAGATGAAAATGATGGTTGAAATTAAAAGGAACCGAGGCTAAAGAAGCCAAACTCCTAAGACATGCGACAACTCGCCACACAAGCGGACTAACTTGTCCTAAGCAGATATTGAAAAAATGGCAGAATTCAATTATGACTAGGTCAATGGGGGGTCTAAACCCTAGAGTGAAAGGGTACTTATAAACAAAATAATATCCCGTCTTGTAAGACGTTATTCTTTGATTACTATTCGGAATATAGACAGGGAAATCAGGCCTCCAAAAGCACTCCCTACGAACAAGGGAAATCTGACCCTCATTTATAAGGGTTGAATACCTTTCGACACTTTCAAGAGAAGAAGATTGTTCTACAAGAACTTGACTATCCCTAGCAAAAACAAACTCATCAGGGACAATTTCATCAACTCCAGGTTCACGAAGGCGTTCGCCTCTACCTCTAGACAAAGACCGAGAAACCCTAAACCTCAGAGAAACTAGGGATATAGTGGAAGGAGAAGGAACTATCTGAGAAGAAGAGGATCCCCTCAAAGGAGTGGATCCTAAACTTCTAAGTCTACCACCCCTCCGCCTCCTAATCGGAGCAGAAAATGGCGTTAAACTTTTAATTTCTATTACTCCCTGAGGTTGGTTTGAAGAAGACATGTTTACAAAGGCAAGAATAAAGTTCTTTACAAAAGACAAAGTTAGAAAAGTGTTTTGTGGAAGCAAAGAAAAAAATAAAGGTATTTATACTTGAGGACAACCGTCAAACAAGGGGAAAAAAAGAAAAATAATGATGAAAAGTCATAATTGAAGATGTCACTTCGGGACTGGCACAGCCGTAAAAAGACCTAAAAGGTGCCGAGTAAATGCAGAACCAATCCTAAAAGGACATGTGGTATGGGCACTAAATGGAAGTGACAAACGGCGCCTATGGTGCAGAGAAGGATACAATGATTTGAGGAAAAACGGCGGCAAAATATTCCCGTAATAAATGAATATCCAATTACTAAATATTAATCGTTAAATATATGGTAAGTGGGGGGACTATCTGTATTGGTAAAAAAGAGTTTCACACGTAAGCCAGCTTTTGACAACTCAGCCAGTCACGTGGACACAGGAAAATGCGACAGCTAGATGTGATTATTTGAAGAGGTATGGAACGAAGAGGCACGATTCATTAAACCCTCGAGATTATCAGCCACGGGAAACTCAACCTGATCAAAACAGGGGAGAGGCACGGTCAGAATGAATCTAGACAAAGTTACGGGCAGATTCAAAGACCTATAATTGATTACTCGAACGTTATGTAACCGTACCCCAATTACTGTTATCCTTTGTAATGCCTCATTAATGTCATAATTAGTCATTAATGAGAAATCATAGAAAGAGTTGTACATTATAGGGATCTCCTATATAAGGGAGGGGAATACAGCTTGTAAAGGCATCTGATTTTCGAATATAATTGACTTCGCTTTTCTATATTTTTGCAATATTGTCTGTTATTCATTTTTCTATATTTCCTTGGTTATCAGTAACCCGTGTTTATCTTAAAAATAAATTTAGTCAAAGGATCTAATTCTTTGGTTAAACAACTATTGTGGGTTGTATTCTGGTTTTTTAGACGCTCATGTACTCAGTGACGCCCTGGTTTTGGGATGGTTGTAGCGTGTTTTGGATAACTTTGTTTTAAAAGGTTTTATATAAATGTTAAATCGTTCCGACATTATTTCAAAAAGTGTTTTACTGTATTGGGAAATGTTGAACTGAGGCTTTCCTAGTTCTACGATAGGCGCCATCACGACGGTCATTTTTGGATCGTGACAATTTACTTGTCGTATCCTCGTGTTATTGTATTCAGTGTTGTTGAGTCGAGTGCTATGTGTTGTTCTAATATTGAAACTGTTTTGAGGAAATGTTGTGGTATATGGGCACATATTGTAAAAGTCATTTTGTTCTGTTGTTATGATGGTTTGCACGAGGTTTCTGTCGTGCTATTGTTATGATGTTTGCACGAGGTTTCTATCATGTTGTTGTTATTATTGATATACATGCGGTGGTATAAGGTCTGGGTGTTGAAACGCATACGATGAGATAAGGTGATCTTTGATACGCGTGGCTAGTAGCAGTAGGGGAACTACTAGAAGCCATGTGGTGTAATAAGGTGGGCTAAAACGCGGGATGCTATTTCAGAAATAATGATTTTCAAAACTAAATGTAAAGGCTCCCGCGGTAATATAAGGAAATATTGTGATTTATTTTATGATTTGAGACTACGCGGCGGTACCTAGGTAGTGACTCTCGTTGACATTTCCCCATTCTTTTGTACTTGTCTTTGATTGTTGTCTCCTTAGCTTACTATTAATTGTCTTTCTTCGTGTTGCATTATTCCTTAGTTCTGTGTAGTTAATCTTGTTGTACTATTTTTTGTTTCAATTTCATTGTTGTCTTTATTACTCTATACATTTTATGGTGATAGTGTCTTATGTGTCATTCATTGTCTCTACTCAGACTTGTTGACTTGAATTGTGGTAGAACACTTGCACAAGTATCACATAAATAAATCACCCATATCAGACTAAGAAGATAAATCCTGATGTTTTGACCATTTATATATACTCCCATGTACTTGCCTTATATGTGAGAGTTATCCTATTGACACGTGAGTTGTCCGTGTAGTCATGATTCATGATTATTGTTGGCACGTGAGTGATCTGTGTGGATAATAGATATTGTCACTACCTTGACACGTGAGTCGTCCGTGTTGTTATGAATTATAATGTGGGCACAAGATGCCGAGTGATTAGGGTTCACGAATTGGGACCCGTGATTTGTGATTTTGAGGTTTGATACCTCGTGGAAATTCTTGGATAAACCTGGTGTGAAAGCGGTTGTTCATATTGAGTTGTCACTTGTTTTCCTTTATTTGGTTTCACTGGATTGAACTGTGTTCAGTTACCCTACAATGCTATTACATGTTATGTTTCGTTGCTAAATGTTGCCTTTTGTCCTTATTACAAACATTGTATTATTATTGTCATCATGCCTAGCTTTATATTGATATTGTTCCTTGTTAGTTCTACATTTATACTTGTTCAGGTGTTTAGTCCAGTGGGTGTCTTGATTGTCCCTCGTCACTACTCCACAAAAGTTAGTCTTGATGCATACTGGGTACCTCTATAGTGTACGCATACTACACTTCTGCACATTTTTGTGCAGATCTCAGATGACTCGGTTATTGTTGATTATTAGCTAGTTGGTCAAGCTTTGTTGTGGAGACTCAAGGTAAACCTATCGTTGCGTTCCCAGGCCTCAGAGACACTTTCTTAAATTGTACTTGTATTGTTTAATTCTATTCCGAACAGTTGTATCTAGGGATTTTTAGCAACTCAGTAGAGCTTATGACTTGTACTATCGGTTTTGGGATTGTAAGTTGTGTACAAAGAAATGTATTTCATATTTATCAGTTGATGGTTGAATTCTTCTATTAATTCATTAAGTGTTTGGCTTACCTAGTATTAGAGACTAGGTGCCGTCACGACATCCTACAGTAGGAAATTGGGGTTGTGACATGGAAGTTAAAGTTTCTTTTGAGATATATTTATTCCTTACTTGAGAAATACTATGAGATAGTATTGTGTATGTGAATTTTCCACCATATTAGAAGGATACAGTGATGGAATCTTTGATTCAAATGAGAAAAAATTCACTATCGATTGTGTGATTACCTTTTGATAGGGTGTTATGATATTGGAATTGTCTGGCAATGAGGCTGATTCTAGGAGTTAAATCAACCATATTTATGTCGATGAATTGTGATTTCCAAGGCGCAATAGCCATTGTAAGAAAATAAATATATCAATAGGAAGAGTAGACACATTCTCTTGAGACATAATGTGATAGAGCAATTGATTAGAGAGAAATTTTTATACGTATTATGTGTAGTCAAAAGAGGATTTGGCTGATCCTTTGATTTATAAGTGAAATATCGAGGGGAATGAGACTATTTCCAATTTGAGTTATATCAACAGTGATGGTAACCCAACCTAAGTGATTCGAGATCCCATGAAGTTGGTTCATATGGGTAATAACAAGTCATTAGCTGATCAAATATGCACTATTAAATTATGTATTTTCCTATGGTATGTATGTATATAGTGCAAGACTACAAGGAATGTGATGTTGAGTTATTAAACTCTTAATCCAATATCCATAGCCTTTTATAGGTGGTGTATTACGCTGCAGAATACACTTGATGGATGAACCTATATGAGTGTGGAGTGGAGTCGCTCCTATGAAATTTGTGGCAAAATTTCTAGAGCACTCATGAAAAATATTGGTTATGGAGAAAGAATTAGCTTGAGGCGTGTCAAGGATACAATCTTAAGGATATTTTGACACTGTTGTTATGGAGAATACCAATTATAATATTTCTATTGATGCTCCCATGTTGGATGTACAAACTATTTCTAGTCATTGTTCTAAATCCACTCGGCGGTATATCAATGTTCAATCACTTTCTCTGTCTTCTTCTATCACGACCCAAAACTCACTATAGGCTGTGATGACCCCCAACGTCGTCGTTAGGCAAGCCAACGGTAAACTATCACGTTAATTGTTCATTTTATTACTTTCGAAATCATAAATATTTATTAAGTAAGGAAATTTACACCTTTAAAATCACGGGTATGTACATAATTAGTATTGCATAAAAATAAAAGGTGACAATGGCATGCGAATCCGTAAGCATCAACTCAAATATCCCTGAAACCCGGTGCCACAAGTGCATGAGCATTACTAAGGAGTACAACAATAATACAACATCTGTCAGGAATGTAAATAAGATAGGATAAAGTAAATAGTACGGCGGAGACTCTGTGGGCTGCGATACGTAGCCTGAGATGCAGCTCACCATAAAGTCTCCTCAGCAGATGCGCCTACACGCCCAGATGACCACCAAATGAAGTTTTCAGATCCTGCACATTTAGTGCAGAAGTGTAGCATGAGTACATAAATCAATGCGTACCCAGTAAGTATCTAGCCTAACTCCCAAAAAAGTAGTGACGGGGGTCGACATCGACACTTACTAGAGGTCCAATAAAATAGTATGCTAAATCCTAAACATATATGAAGCACACAGTAATAGTGGGATAAAACGGTAACCGACATAATCTTTCAAAATTTCTTTTAACGATATAAACTTCTCAATCTCGTATCCTATCTCAACAGGTCGAAAAATATCAAGTGACAATATCAAATTAATAAGGAATACCATATAAATGGTCAGGTCTCAGTGGAAGGATAATCTCGTGAATATTCGAACTGTTAGCGATATAACGCACGATTGTTCGGCCCGCTCCACAAGAAAGGAAGGAACTTATTGAATTACGAGACTCGTGCTTACAATACGGTACATGAGCATAAAGTGAATATAATCTTTACAGTTTCTCAATTAACTTGCCAACAACTCAAGGTGATAGGGCTCGGCCTATTGCATATATGTATCTCTAAATCAATTTGAATTTATAAATTCAATTAATTAAACCAGCAAAGTGAGTTCAAATAATTCAAATATTACACGATAAAGTCCTAAGTCTACACGAACATAAACATGCTTTAGCTACGTACGGAATCTCGTCACCTCGTGCATACGTAGCATCCACAACTAGTAGCACATAAAAATTATATCACCTAGGGGGTAGCTTCCCCCTCACAATGTTAGACAGGCGACTTACCTCGCTCTGAAGTTCCATAACCGGCTCCAATGCCTCTCTAACTCTTCAATCAAATCCCCTCAACTCGAAACTAGTCAAACAATGTGCAAACTAATAAAATACACTCCAATACATATAATTAATCAATTTATAACAATTCTCAACTTTGCTCAAAAAGTCAACAAAGTCAACCCTCGGGCCCACGTGCCCGGATCTCGAGAATTTTCGAAGATAAACTTTACCTAGACTCCACTAACTCAAATATATGATTTATTCCAAATTTCACATCCACTTCGTGGTCAAAGTCCAAAATACGATTTCTAAATTTTCTACCAAATTCTACAATTTCTACTAATTTTCATGCTTAAATCCGTATATAAACCATGTATTTAACTCACAATGTATAGAAATCTTTTACCTCAAGATTGATGATGAAAATGGCACCTCCAAATCGCCCCAAAATCGCCCAACCAAGAGAGGATTGAGAGAAATGGGCAAAAATCCCGATTTTAAAACAATTCTGTCCAGGCCCGTCCTTCATCGCGTTCGTGACCACCCATTCACATTTGCGATGCCCAGCTGCCCCTGCCCTTCGCGTTTGTGCTTCGACCCCCGCGTTCGTGAAGGCCTTCTGCCTCGCACCCACCCAGCCTTCTTCGCGTTCACGACTTCCATGTCGAGTTCGCGTAGGTTGCCTGATCACGCTCAACTATGTCTTGTAGAAGACTAAGCGGGCGTTGTAAATATAATCCGGGGTA
>ML379660.1:0-10649 GCA_005239525.1 Nicotiana knightiana
ATATATATATATATATATATATATATATATACATACATACATACATATATACGCGTATATAACGCCGTTTCAATATACATACAAATATACACGTACATAACGCCTATTGAACTATATTTCAGCCACTGTGGGCAACATATTCATCATATACCAACTGATTAAGTGGTGGTGGGTATATAACGCCGTAACCCTTTTGCATATCCCATATATATATATATATATTTACATATATACGTGTATATAACGCCGTCTAGGTCATGGGTAAATGCAGTTGTAAATGAATGTAATGCGTGAGGAGTACGTCAATTAGACATAGAACTTAGGCATCATATTGGAAATCTTATCTACATCTGACATGTTTTCTGGGAAATAAAGCAAACATGAAACCTAAAAAAACAACGGGCATATTATTTCCACCGAGATCACTAATTGCATCGCAAAATAATAACTATATGACTTGTTTTTAAATTTTATCCTTTCTCAAGAAAATAATAACTGCACGACACGCTAAATAGACCCGAATCAATATGATCTCCTGAATTTTAAAACTGACTCCCTTATCCTTTTTGTTTCCATTCCTCTGTGTTTTCTGTTGCTCCTTTTCTATCTATTCTTTTATTCTTTTTCTTTCATCCATGCTCATCATAATTGACTAGTTGAAATTTCTCTCTCAAACATAAAGTTTTGTTCTACCATTAGATACAGTGGAAAAAAAACGATCATTGTACATATATAATTTATACATCAAAAATACATTTTGATACATTAAAAGATAACATCACATATACACCAAAGAAATATTAGTTGTATTATATAAATTACCATCGCGATATATGCATAATTTATATCTTGGATATACAAATTACGTCTTCATATATATCTCAAATATATGTCTTATTAACACTGCTAAAAATTCATCACATATATATTAAATATATATGTGAAGATTTCAAAAATGTTTACATCAAATATAAATCGTATAAGCATCAAGAATATGTCTTAGTACACTATTAATCTTGAAATTAGTTTTAATTATATTAGCTTAACCAAATAATGATTCTATTAACAACAATAATATTTCATAAGTGATCGGCTATTTGAAAATCTCATAAAAAGAGTAAGACTTGTGGAGGAATAAGAATATACACTTTTCTAGCATTTCTACGAATAGAGTAATTTAAGAAAGTTGTGCATTTGCTCATTTCTCTTGTGTCCTATAGATCACGCAAAAAAGAAGGAAGGGATAGCCTTAACATACCTGGAGTAGGAAAAATCCGTATGATGTTCTTTTTCTTGAAAAAGATTGCATCGTACTCCATTAGAATCACAAAATTTATACGTTGTTAAGCTTCCAACAATTTTTGTTGGATTTTGGTTGAAAAGATGATAAGCTTTGGTGAAGACGTTCTGGTTGTATGTTTTTGGTGGAATGCTTATTAATGTTTGATTTTGGTTGAAAGAATGTAGGGAAATATTATACTAGTCTTTAGTCCATATTTAGAATGGAGTGTATGGATATTATGCCACCTCACAAGAATGACCCTTAGTCATTTCTTTTACTTGCTGCGACGTTCTTTTATTTTGGGGTTTGAGTAATCTCATAATTTATTTATTAATTAGGTAATATCTCGCTACCCGGTAATTCACCAATTACCCGAATAATTAAGAATTATCTCAAATTACTTAAAGTTCTACTTATTTTTAATATACATTATACATCATACTACCGTGGTCATATGGTACCTTACATGGTACTAGTCCATAAGTGTTGGGTATTATAGCTCGGACCGTATTTTATCCAAATTCGACAACCTTTAATGAAACTCTTTTTTTTTTAATTTGCGTACCCTTTCTTCCATGGCACTTACTTATTGCTTGGTATAAAAAGCATAAATATACTAACCTCAAGATAATCTCATCCTTAGTTTTTCGTCAATTAACTGAAGACGAAACCTTAGCGTATGAAAAATGCGAGATGTACCACCATGATATATTGCTTAGGTTCTTATCTTAAAGAATAATCTCTAATAATTGCCTAAAAATTGATAATTTTATGTATGTATGCGACACCGCGTCACATGTATGATTCGTGAGCGGAATAGCCCTACTATGATGTCAACCGCGTCGCATGTTCAAGCCACGAGCAGGGTGATAGATGCATCTATGGTTCGAGCCATTCGACCCTCGGCAGTGCACATTTATTTTTCGCGGCGTTTCAGTCGTACGTGTCCGGCCTATTATGTGCTGTATGATTTACTGGGAAATTGTTGTAATTGTACAAACTGGTTCATGTTAATAAGAGAATTTAGTACATTATGTGCTAGTGAACTTTGACATGCAAAGGTAAATACAACTATACTTGAGTAATGTTGACCCTAGTAAGTATCACGTCTAGCTCTCGTCACTACCTCTTCGAGGTTAGTTGGGATACTCACTGGGTACATATTTGTTTATGTACTCATGCTGCACTTCTGTACTTAATTGTATTGGTTTTGAGGCTAGTGCATCTGGTTATCAGAACAAATCTCGATTCTGATTTCAGTTGGACCCGACTCCACGGTGAGCTTCTTCTCCTGGCGATCCTCGGCGGCACCATGGAGTTTTCTTTTGCGTTTTTCCCTCCTATTCCTTTCAGACAGTGGGATTTTTTATTATGTCAGTATGCCCGTAGGACTTGTGACACTAGTTCCTGGAACACACGTAGTTGTTATTTTTGTTGACGGGTCTATATATATACATTTTGGCTCATTCCTCATCATGACTGTTTTGATTAAGTCTGGATAATTATCCTTGTCAAATCATGTTTTAACTTGTAAAAACCGAGTATATTTTAAAGTGTTTAATCTCATAAAAAGGAACATTTAGTAAATTAAGAGTCGGCTTGCCTGACCGAGCTGTTGGGCGCCATCACGACCTCAGTTATAATTTTGGGTCGTGACAGATCTAACTTCAGAACCTCAAATCTCTCAATTTATAAGGAATTTGGGGAGGATCCTAAAATTAAAGTTGAAACCCTTTGGTCGTTTTCAAAAAATTAAACCGTTTGGCATTTAGACATTTGTACAGAAAGTTATGGTCAAGTTTCTAAAGATTGATAGTGTAGTTACTGCCGGAGTGCATCTGCACAATTTGGATTATGGCCGCAGAACTTGAATGTGTGGACCAAACAAAAAAAATGCGGTCAGCACTATGGGAGATCAGATCTGGTACTATATAAACGAGATTTTTGGACTTCTATTTTATTCTTCACCACTTTAGAGACATAGGAGCTCGAGTTTGGAGGGTTTCAACCTAGACCTTCATCTACACGCTTGGGGTAAGTAATTCTAACATATATCTATGAGATTTACATGGATCCATCACTAAATTTAACATCTAACATGGGAAATTAAAAAGAGAAATTGGGTGTTTTGTCTAAACTTCTCTAAAGTGAACAATTGAGTTCTGAACGCCGATTTAGAGTCAGTATTGGATGATTTTGGTATGGTTGAACTCGTTATTTTATGGGTGTTCGGATATTGTAAATTTGGTCGGGTTTCGAGGTGTGAGCACGGAGTGGACTTTTGACTTTTGTTAAAGAATGTAGAGTTATCAAATGGAATTGATTCCTATAACTTGTATTGACGTATTAAGTTGTTTCTGGCTAAATTCGAGTTTTTGAGGTTGATTCACGATGCAAGGGCTTGTTGGAGTAGGGATTTGCATGGTTTGTGGTAGGTAACACTTCTAAACTTGATACTGAGGGTATGAATCCCTTAACTGCATGTCATGTGGTTCGTGTTGAGGTGACAAACATGGTAGGTGATGGGCGTGTGAGTTTGCACCATAGTAATTGTGGCCCGATTGATTCCGTGGAACTGTAAATGTCACGACCCAACTACCAATTCGTGATGGCGTCTATCGTGGTACTAGGCCAGCCGACTCACTACCCAAACAACATAATAATTCTTTTCAAAAATATTTTCTTTCAAGCTATTTAGCGATAAAAATTTCATAAGAAATTTCAAAACAAAGAAATATACGTAAATAAAGGCCCGACATCGGGTGTCACTAGTCATGAGTGGCTACAATATGTGCCTAACAATTCTAAGACTAATACAATCCAAAAATCTACTAAACGCAACTATATGAAGATAGGAGGGAGAAGACCAAGGCTGCAACTGCCATGCAGCCACCTTGCTAACTCCAAATGAATTGTGACAGATAAATTAACGCTCGCAATTACATCAAGTAACATCTGGATCTGCACACAGAGATGCAGGGAGTAATATGAGTTCGCCAACTCAGTAAGTAACAACCATAAATAAAGACTGAGTAGTAGTGACGAGCAATAAACTACATAAAGTCTACATCATGATATCTCAGTAAAATACAACATGCTTTCAAATCATTATTTTAGTCAAATCATCTCTTTAAATTCTACTTTCGGTGAAAAATCATTTATAGATATTTTTCAACAATTTTAATAGAGTCTCAATGCAAAAGAGAGTGAAACAATGAAATCATAAACAGCTCGACGAGTAAATCATCACTCATATGCAGCCCCTTGGGTAAACCCCACAGTCAGTCGTAAATAGCCCCTCGGGCATACCTCACAATCGCTCATGCCTCCCAGTCACTCACCACTCAATAGTCGGCACTCGGCACTCGCACATAGTAGAAACTTGTGCTCATTGGGGTCGTGTACAAGCTCCGGAGGGGCTCCTTCACACCAAGCGCTATATCAAGCCATATCATGGCATAAATCACTCAGGCCCTCGACATATAGTAAACATGATGCGGCGTGCAGCCCGAACCCATATGATAGCTTCCCAAATCAGGCCCTCGGCCTCACTCAGTCATAAACCTCTCAAGCCACTCACGCATTTCGGTAATGGCAAGGAACTCATCCTAAAACAACTTTCATATGCATCAAAACAGAGAAATAAAACCGAGTTATGCACTAAACATGTATAACCATGACTGTGTATGGATTTCAAAATGAAAATAGTGGGAGGATAGTATGAAAATCCCCTGAGGGTCCAAGCAATACTGCCACAAGGCCCAAACATGGCATTCAACCCAAGTTATAGGAATTGTTTCTAAAACACATAGATATTATAAAGTTTCAACAAAATACACACTCTATAGTTGCTACGGGATGGACCAGGTCACAATCCCCAATGGTGCATGTTCACACGCCCGCGACCTAGCATGTGCATCACCTCAGAACAGTAAAAATATACGAAATTCGGGGTTTCATGCCCTTAGGACTAGATTTAGAATCGTTACTTACCTCAAAGGTTCTAAGTACTCCTAGTAGGCTATCAGTTCAGCGGAAGGTGTTGTTGCACTCCACTTGCTCCAGAGTTGCATATTTGATCAATATGATTGGGATATGTATTGATTGGTATGGCTGGTCTCTGTCCCTACCAATATGACATTGATGTAGTTTTAGAGGCTTGTAGACAGATGTCAGGTATATGGATACGTGTATGGCCTTGTCGGCCTTTGTTTTGAGTTTACAAATGATCATGTTAGCCTTATAGGCCCGTATGCCACATGTGTATGTTTCTACATAATGTTGGGTCATCATGCGTCTAGTATGCACTTATATTTTATTCTTGTTATCTCATGACGACCCTTTTTGGCCCATTTACCCATGATAGTATGATAAGAAAGATATGTTATGTTAGTACTTGGTTGAGTAAGGTATCTTGTGCCAGTCACGGCCCATAGGTTGGGTCATGACAGAAGTGGTATCAGAGCAGTTCTGTCCTAGGGAGTCTACAAGTCGTGTCTAGTAGAGTATTGTTTATAGGTCTGTTGTGCACCACACTTATAAGCATGAGGCTACATGGAATTACGAATGTTACTCTTTCTGTTTACTCTAGATCATGTGGTAGAGCTCAGTTGTAAGAATTCAAACTTCTAAATTCTACTTTATTCGTAATACAATGATACCTCATCCAAATAGACAGTTGGTAAGATATTGAACGTGGTTGTGGAAGAGTTGAGTCAGAGGAACTCAATTTTGCAGCATGCTTATGATGAGTAAATGTGAGGTCTTCAGCAGATCATGTGTGTACTAAGAGTACCCAGTTAGTGAAGATTATTAGTATTTACAATTAAGGTAGAGAAATATAAGTATCTGGGTTACCTTCAACAATAATAGAGGTATGTAAAATTTTCCACAGCCATCTCAATCATGCCCTATCGGAGATAAAAAATATAATTTAAGAGAAGGATATGATATCAGGATCCAGCTGAGGTTAGAGTAACCCAAAATTGTGGATGGATTGTTATCATTATCTAACATTTTTGAAGGGTAGTGCAGGACATGATAATAGTTCCCATTGGGAGATAGCTAGGTGGTGCACTCTAGAATAATACAGCTGGATATGAATACTAGAATGGTCAAAAAGTTCAGAAGATCGGCACTAGAATCCTAGAAGGGATGAATATTTACCTAAGGATGACTCCTAACTCTAGTAAAGAGAGAATGTTTGTCAACCCAAGAGACAATGAGATGGTTCAAGGGGATCTAAAAGTTAAAGGTTGTTTTGCTGATGTTTTTGGAATAAGGTAATAGACAGAGATATTAGCAGAAAAATAAGAAGAGAGTAAATGAAGCATTATGATTAAGATGTGATAAATGAGTGATAACGGTAAATAAAAATATGACAGGATGATAGAATATATAGTCAAGTGAAGGAAAAGACAAGAGGAGACATGCCTTGATACAATAAAAGTATAAGACCTAAAGTCATATCCTCATTTTGAGAAATCAATTGCTGAGTCCATCATGATTACCAAAAGAAAAAGTTAGACCCCGAGTAATAGAAATAGTATGGGATAGTAAAAAAAAATCGAACATAAATTAGGGATCGAAGGAATTGGTAATAGTCAACATTGTTTCAGATATCGTGTTTTGACAATAATAGAATGAATAATAGAAGGATAACCTTTAATAGTAATTCACGAAACCGCTTCCCTTAAGCAAGAACTACGAGCAGAGTTAAGCTTCAGGGACTAAATGTTCCAATTACACCAGTTAGACCTCGATGATATTGTTAGATAAATTGGAATGAACACTTGATACACAAGGATCCCATACGAGAGGTAATTTAAGACAAAGGACATAACTTAAGAGGCGTTACATAAAATACAGATATGACAGTGGACCAACGGGTAGTCTATAGTTGATTCAGGAACAGCCTAGTTTTGGATATATAGGAGGATACATACAAATAAATAGATCATGCAAGATAAACGTATTCAATCTTTCAGATACGACATTGTAATCCTCGAGAAATATTCAGATAGTAGTTGGGGTAGTAGAAGGTACAAAATAAGTGTTACGAAAATAAAAATGATTGCCACTAGGGAGACAACTGAAATTTAAATTCAGAAGCAACCCTACGAGCACAAGGGCGCTAAGGTAAGTAACAAAGGATAATAATAGGTGAGTAAGAACATCAAAAATACCGTGGGGTATACAATGTAATAAGCTCGCATCTTAACAAGAGTCAGAGGGTCTTCCCTAAGCACCGCAACAAAACACCACCTGAGGAAATAAGGAAGAAGGCTTCAACATAAGCATAGCAACCTTAAAAAAATGGTCGTGTAACAGCAGTCTCACTATAATATTGTATGCACTCCATAAGAAAGTGACACCTATCGTGGCTAATGAACGAGAAGAAGAAAAAAAATAAGAGTTGATAATTGAGATCATATGAGATATAGGAAACTCCAGTATTCAATGGTACTAAGATAAGTTAAGTATCCATTTAGCAAGTTACATAACGACCAGGAAAAGTAATTGCTTACATTTAAAGGCAATTGAGAAGGCATGAAAGGAATTCTATGGTGCTAGCATGTTAAAGGAAGGTTGCAAGTAGTATAAATAGATATGTGTAGGTCGCAAGCTAAAGTATGGTAGAGAAACAAGGTTTTAGCTAGACAGGAGTAAGGATAAGAAAAGGTGAATGAGAAGGCGACGAGAATAAGTAAGTCCTCGAGATTAAATCCATCACAACAAGAGAGCTGTTGGTTTCCATAAAGTTATAAAAAGCACAGTATAGCATGACTGAACTCAAAAGAGCTTAAAACTTGGAGCATATAGACGAGAGGAAATGCTACTACTAGTAGTAAAGTAAGGGAGGAACAGTGATAAATGATAAGAGGATGATGTTTAGGGGCATTGATTAAGTAATGTATTAAAGTAAAAGGGATTTCATGGATGAAAAAGGATTAGGATACCCACTCCCCCCGATAGGATGAATCACATTGGGATGCTATGAAATACAGTTATTGGAGTATAGTATCGTCCCTAAGTGGATTAGGAAAATCACTTCAGATGCTCCTCGATGAGACGTGAGCCCTAGTGACGATATATTACATAAGAGGGTTCAAGTTATTAGTGGTAGATTATAGATCAACATTAAGGTGAATCAACAATAGATGGAAGAAAGTTACAAATATGAGATGAGATTAGGCTGTCATTCATAAGATAAACAGTATTAAGGAAGCAATAAATGGCTTAGATTTATACATATAGGATAAGTGGTGAGAGAGTAACCTAGGGTTGGGTGGTAGGCCTCGATAATAATAAACCAAAGTAAGAGTTATGGAACAATATGACCTACCTAGTTGTGGTAAAGACATTAGCGTAGATAACTGATCCTATAAAACAAGATATAGCAATAATGGTAAGTTCAACAAAGTACCAAGAAAATAACTTTAGTACATCTATAGATGCCCAGAGAGACAGCTTGTCATAGTGCGATATATGTTCACAATGTGAAGCTTAGAGATTGGTTAAAAGCTAACAAAAAAAAAGAGATAAGAGTCGCTTTGGTTCACATTCAAGGTTAGAATCATACAAGTTTCATGAAAGAAGGTAGAAACAGTTACGAGATTGCAAGAATTTCGACCTCAATTTGTGGAGTGAGAAAGAGGCCGAAAGGGGGAATGCCCTAGCGTTTACATTTATTCACCGAACAACTCCTTGGATGGAAAAACCAATATTGAATTATTCATAAGAGATATTTCATAAGAGAAGGATAATTTCATTAGTCAACATTCGAGGAAGAATGTTCTAAAGGGGGGAATGATGTTACACCCCATGTTTTCATAGGTGAGAGCATGTCGTAAGTCAATTGACGTAATCATGGAAAAAAGATTATATTTGGAAGTATATAAAGTACTTTAATCATGTTACTTTCACGGTTACATATATTTAATATCTTTAATAACGAGTACCAAGAGGGTTGAAAATCTTAGAAGATAAACCAATTGAAGAAAATAAATTTTGTCGACAGTCGGCGAGTTAGGAATATTATAATACGTACTGTAGGGTGAGACTATGGTTCATTGTATGATAAGGAGATTATTATATGAGATATTTTTTATGATAGTAGCGTGTTACGTTTTGAAGTCATGTAAGTTGTGGAACAAAAGTTGGCAAAGGTCGTGACAAGTTACATTCATTATTGTGCTGAAAATTAGGTCAAATGTAACTTGGGTTTTCTGCCAATATACTTGGAATTATTTGATGATCTACCAACCAAATAGAATATCTATGAGTCTAGTTTCCAACGCATTAAACTGTTCATCTATACGACATCGTACTAGAGATATATTCGCGTTTTAGTGAGACTGTGCGAAGCATCTCTCTATGGTACCCACATAGGCGGTTTAGATATGTTGATACATATAAGTCGCCTCAACCCCGTTTTAACTCGTTTATTTTCAGTATATTCAGACCCTATACAAGTTAAAACACTATCTCAACGTTCTCTCATCATCCAAAACCCAACCAAAGGGCAAACAACACAAGCAAGTGTCGGGAATCCCGTCGCGCTAGTATGTTTCTTGTTCTTCTTGTTGTTGCTGATTATTCGGTGGTTCCAGCTCGTGTGAGAGGTTGTTTTAAGTGGTTTATGTTCTGTAAAATACTCTACCATGGTTGTCATATCAACCCTAGGTTATTTCAAGTCTTGCAAATGGATTACACCATATTTCAACATCAAAAGTTAGTTCTAGTTAAGAATAACACTTCTTTGAGGTTGTGTTGTCATTGAGGATAGTTGTGGGCAGTGTTTTGCTGAAATTTAAATATTTTGATACTGTTTAAGGTGAGTATAACAGCCTACTAATTTTTCTTAAGCTTTCTTGTATGTTGGTTAAGTTGTTAGGATAATAAACTACAAGATAATACTTGAATTAGTTTATGTCGCTTCTATGGTGTTGTATTGCCATTGAGGGCTGTTGTAAGCTAAATATTACTTGGATTTAAACTTTAAGCTACCGTTGGAGGTATTTATATTGTGTTCTTGAAGGTGCTTAAGGATATCTTGATGTTTATTAAGTTAAATGGTTGGAGACATGAACCAGTGAATTAAGTTGCAAATTGAAGAAAGTTGGAGTTGTGGATTGTTTCCTTTGTTATAAATATATGGTATAAGGATGGAATCATTGATGAATTACTTTGTGAACAACTATTTTTTTACCACACCAAAATTCTATACTATTTTGCTATAAATATTAAGGTTATATCTAATCTTAATATGTTAAATTTTTATCTTACTTTTAATAGGTTCTATTTAAGAAAATTAAAAACAACAAAAATATTCACATTCTTAGAATATAAGATTTTTCCTATGTTT
>ML379664.1:3650-17406 GCA_005239525.1 Nicotiana knightiana
CACTACCTAGGAGTCCATGAGACTCCTCCGAACTCTGATACATTGGGACTGGCCTTACAAACCTGTTTACAAAAACTGTTTCTTTGAAAAGGTTCTGGTGTGAGAATTTCCCGGGGTCCTTGAGGCCCTTGGGAACTTTGACATACCAGAAGCCCATTTGATGTATTATGGACTGTTGGTGTACTCCAGACTTGATTGAAGGCCTGACTTCCAGGTTGACTTTGGGCCTGCCAAGGCTCCCTATAGTAAAGTGATTTTCATGATGTAATTCATTGGCCTGTAATAATAATCCTTGTAAAACGGGAGTTATTAGTAAAAGCTGGGAGGGATTTTTATATATATTTTTGATTGGGTTCGGGTAGAAATCATGCCTATAGATTGTTGTGATTATTTATATGAATTAGAGACCATGCCTATAGGACTTATCTCATTATTTGTAGTCCTGAATTTCACACCTTCATCCTAGAAATCCTGTTACAGGACGTTTATCAATTCTGCATCAAAATCCATGTTTATGCATATTCTCAAGTCTCAATGTGCATTAGAAACCACGCATGTAGGATCTTCGTTGGGAATTATCAAACTTGTCTAACATTATGTTAACATCTCCGCTCACTTAGATATCATGCCCATAGGAAATAAGTGTGAAAATAGTTTCAGCACTTAGACATCATGCCTATAGGAAACACATATCAAAAATCAGTCTTGACACTTAGACATCATGCCTATAGTAAGTAAGTGTAAAAATCAGTTTCTGTGTTTAGATATCATGTCTATAGGAAATAATGCTTGTAATCAATTTCAGCACATAGAAAGCATGCCTATAGGATCTAAAAAGATAAAATATGCCTGTTAAAATCAATCACTGGTTTACAGTTTAGATACCATGTCCATAGGATTCTTCCCGGTTATCACTTAGGCAAGCCTGTAAGATAATTAAATCCTGAGTTTTAAAACTGTGCTTGTTTGACTGCTTGTAAACGTGCCCAGATTCAGTAAGTAATAAAAAATCAGTAGGCAAACTGATGGATACTCACAACCTCGCTTTAATAAAACTGTTATATATTCTGTTTATGCTCATTTAGATATCCAGCCTATAGGATCCTAAGACATTAAAAATCGCTTGTCTGAATAGCGTGCATTTGTCTGCCTATTTGAGGAGGTGAACATGAGCCCCCTTAATTGCTCCTTATGTGACAGTCCTATTTGATTTTTGTTTGTCGCTTAGTTTTCTCCTTTTAAGCAACATAGGTGAGTCTAGAACCACCTTAAAATAGAGGTCCTAAACACCACCAGGCTATAGGTAGGGGACGGGTAGTGCACACATAAAGTACGCACTGGATACTATTAGAACGATTAGGTAATAATTAATAAAGGGGAGGGTACTTGGGTTGTAAAGGAGATGATGACATGTGCGCTAATGCTACGCGTAACACCTCTATTTGAAGAAGGTTATCGAGTATTGCATAGAAGTGATTCTATAGGCTAATAAACCTAGGACCCCTTTAATTTCCATTTTAAAGTAATCTCTATTTGTTTTAAAATTGTTTTATTTTTCTTTAAGGACTAATTCACTTAAATTGAGTTTGGCTGGGACCAACAGTTGTGGACCCCGAGGGGTGCCTAACACCTTTCCCTCAAGGTAATTTCGATTCCTTACCCAATCTCTGGTGATGTAAACCGGTTTATGAGTTATTTACTTTATGTGCCCTAATGTACCTCAATCCGTTAGGTGGCGACTCTTCAAATCCCATACCCCGTCCCAAAAGGAAGGGAGTTGTCCCAAAATTTTGAAACACGGACTCCGCGAGGAAAAGGGGGGCACGACAGTAGAGACATATGCGCTTAAAGAGGCGAGGCTCGAAGAGAGGATCGGTGGTCTAGAGGCAGAGGTCTCGGATCTGAACGAGCAGATTGTTGTCCTCATGGCTAAGAAGGCGCAGCAATAGGCTCAGCCGTCAACCTCCCATGCTTCCACTTAACCCAATGTCCCACGATATTTGTACGAGAAGTGAGTGCATGGTGAGGCTTATCTTGACATATACAGGAGTTTGATGACGGACGGAAAATCTTCAGAGGCGGAGTTCGAGGAAGCTCGTGTTAAGGCACGTGCAGCTTGTGACGCTTGTGGCTACGACCCCGGTATTCCCGGCATGGATGATGATGAAGATGACTTGGACTGGCTCGATCCAGGTGCTTGGTACGATGACGAATACTCCAATGATGAGGGTGCCGGTGAGCGATGGCAATGGGGGAGATGCAGCTGAGTAGTATGCTTGTATTTGTATTTTTGTTCTTCTTTTCTTCTTCTTTTTTTGCGCGGGCACTTGTTTGGCCCTTGTAAGATGAATTTTTGGAATGATAATACTTTTGTTGTCTGTTCTTGAACTTCTTATTTTCCCTTTGAATGTTTTTCTCAATTGGCTGCTTTGGTTGCGATTTCACTTAGGTCGACTGTAAGTTGCGCTAGTTCGAGGTCGAATGTCAACTTGTAACTTTACTCGAATGAGGTCGTATCATAGGATGATTTTAGTGAAGTCGAATGTCGACTTATAAATTGATTCAAACTTGTTTGAATATTGAATTTAGATTAATTCGAACGAGGTTAAATGTGAGTCGATTCGAGCGAGGTCGAATATTGAATTTAAATTAATTCGAACGAGGTCGAGTGTGAGTAGATTCGAGTGAGGTCGAATATTGACTTTAAATTAATTCAAACAAGGTTGAATGTAAGCTGATTCGAGCAAGGTCGAACGTTGACTTTAAATTAATTCGAACGAGGTCGAATGTGAGTCGATTCGAGCGAGGTCGAATGTTGACTTTAAATTAATTCGAACAAGAATGTTGACTTTAAATTAATTCGAACGAGGTCGAATGTGAGTCGATTCGAGAGAGGTTGAATGTTGACTTTAAATTAATTCGAACTAGGTCGAATGTGAGTCGATTCGAGTGAGGTAGAATATTGACTTTAGATTAATTCGAACGAGGTCGAATGTAAGTTGCCTGGATTGGCGTAATGTGTAAACTTGGTGGACACATGTCAACATCATATGTTTCCATATTTCGCTTCGTTTATACATTCATTGGAGAAGTTTACATGTTTTGCTATGTTCATACATTTGAGAAGTCCAGTCTATCTAGTCCCTTCATTGGCCGACCTGGAGAAACTATTGAGAGGTCGGGCGATGAATTGATACTTAACTTCGAGATATCCTATTCTTCGCCTCATTAAAAACCTCCTCGAGAAACCTAATTGGGAAAAAACTCGGGTGAGGGAAAAAGAGTACAACTTGGAGGACGTCTTGTCTTTTAGAAGTTGAATTATTTGAGGTGAGCGATGTTCCAATTATTTGGTAGAAATTTTCCTTCCATTGTTTCTTGTTGGAACGACCATTTGCTTATTGCGCCGTAATTTTGTATGGGCCGTCCCAATTGGTCTCAAGTTTGGCTTCCCGTGGATCTCTTTTGCCTGTGTCTTGGCTTTGAGTACGTAGTCCCCGACTTTGAGTGGCCTGACAGTGGATTTTTTGTTGTAATATTGCTCTGTTTGTTGTTTCTGGGCTACCATCCTTATGTAAGCCATGTCTCTTCGTTCTTCGGCTTCGTCGAGATTTTGCCTTCTGTTTTCATCGTTGCTTGGCCCGCTTTCATTTGAATATCTTAGGCTCGGTTCCCGACATCGACCGGTATCATAGCATCAGTCCCATAGACTAGTGAGTATGGAGTTTCCTCTGTGCTCGTCTTTGGCGTGGTGTGATATGCCCATAACACTTCTGGTAGCACCTTTGGCTATAGTCCCTTGGCATTTTCTAGTTTCCTTTTCATGATATTCAATATTGTTTTGTTGGAGGATTCTGCTTGGCCGTTGGCGGCGGGATGATACGGCGTGGAGAGTATTTTTTTGATGTTCCATTTCTCGAAGAATTCGATGACTTTTTCCCTGTGAATTAAGGTCCGTTGTCACAACTGATTTCCTTGGGGATGCCGAAGCGGCATATGATATTCCTCCATATAAAGGCAATCACTTCTTGTTCGTGTATTTGATCGAATGCACCTGCTTCCACCCATTTAGAGAAGTAGTCAGTTAAAACCAAAAGAAATCGTACATTACCTCATACTGCAGGTATTGGGCCAACGATAACCATTCCCCATTTGATGAAGGGCCAGGGCAACGTGACTGAGTGGAGGTGCTCTCCCGCTTGATGGATCACCGGGCGTACTTTTGGCATGATTTACATTTTTTAACAAAGTCAGCTGCTTCCTTTTTCATTGTGGGCTAGTAGTAGCCCGCTCGTATGAGACATCTAACTAGGGCTCGATTGTCAGTGTGAGCTCCACAATGACCCTCGTGGACCTCTTATAAGACACGCCTTGTCTGGTTCGGTCCTAGATATTTTGATAAAGGGACGCCATATGTTATCTTATATAGGTCGTTTTTGATGATGCTATACATGGCTGCTTGCATTCGAAGCTTTTTGGCCTTTTTTTTGTTGTTCAGGAGCACGCCGTACTGCAGGTAGGTGATGATACGGTTGCGCCAATCCCAAGTTAAGTTAATAGTGTGTACCCCAATTTGGTCGATGGTGGAGTGGAGGAGCGTGGCCACGTTCTCTTTTTCGTTTATGTTTTTGGTAGCTGCTGCCAATTTGGTGAGGCCGTCAGCCTCGATGTTCTGCGCTCGAGGTATCTGGTCGAGCTGGCATTCATAGAACTCGGGCAACAACTTGTAGATATCGGCCTGATATTTTTGTAGCCTTTTTTCCTTGATTTGGAAAATCCCTGTGACTTGGTTGACGGCGAGTTATGAGTCACATCGGAGGACTACTCGTTGTGCTCCGTATTTGAGGGCCAGTTTTAATCCTACAATCACGGCCTCATACTCGGCCTCATTGTTAGTCATATCGGGACACCGTATGGACTGACGAATTACTTTGCTTGTTGGGACCTCGAGTACCCAGTCCAGATCCTGATGCGTTGGAGGTTCCATCGGTGTATAAAATCCATAGGTCGTGTAGCTTGGGGGAAGTATTAGTGGCTTCCCTTTCGACCTCAGGCATTACTTTAGCGCCGAAGTCGGCGACGAAGTCGGCAAGTACTTGCCACTTTATCGTTGTTCGCGGCTGATAGGTTATATCGCGCTCGCTTAACTCGATGGCCCATTTATCCAACCTACCCAACAGTTCAGGTTTGTGTAGGATAATCCTCAAGGGAAAAGTCGTGACTACTGAGATGAGGTGGCATTAGAAGTAAGGTCTAAGATTTCATGAAGCTACAAGCGTCTACCAGGGTTTTGCTAATGTAGTAGATTGGAGATTGCTTAGCTTAGTTTTCGCGGACCAGGACTGCGCTCACTACAACGTCAGACACGGCCAAGTAGATTATGAGGCGCTCTCCGGGTTTTGCCTCTCCAAGCAGTGGGGGAGAGGACAAGTATGTCCTTAATTCTCTCAGGGCGTTGATGCACTTGGAGTTCCATTGGAGTCCGTTGTCCTTTTTGAGTATGCCAAAAAATTTGTGGTATCTATCAGAGGATCGTGAGATGAACCTCGATAGGGCGGCTATACGGTCGGTCAGCTTTTGCACTTGCTTCTTGCTGGTCAAGTTTTATGATATTCCTTCTATAGCCTTGATTTGGTTGGGATTAACCTCAATGCCTCTCTGTGAAACCAAAAAGGCGAGGAATTTTCCTGAGGTTACGTTGAAGGCGCATTTCTCGGGATTCAGCTTCATGTCGTACCGCCTAAGTATGTCGAAGGCCTCCCTCAAATGGTCGATGTGATATTCCTTTCTTTTCGACTTGACCAACATGTCGTCTATATATACTTCCATCGTTTTTCCGAGCTGCTCTTTGAAAATTTTGGTTACTAGCCTTTGATAGGTTGCCCCTGCGTTTTTCAGTCCAAATGACATGACTCTGTAGCAGTATGTCCCTTGGTGGGTGATGAAAGTGGATTTTTCCTGCTCCTCCTCCTCCATGAGGATTTGGTTATAACCTGAATAGGCATCCAAGAAACTTAACAACTCGTGTCCTGTTGTTGCATCGATGAGCTGATCAATGTGAGGAAATGGGAATGAATAGTTCGGGCGGACCTTGTTCAGATCTTTTAAGTCTACGCCTATGCGCCATTTCCCATTTTTCTTTTTTACTATGACCACGTTGGAGACCCATTGGGGGTACTTCGGCTCCCTGATAGAGGCGTTTGCGAGCAGTTTTTCCACCTTTCCGTGGACGACATAATTTATAGCGGCATTGAAATTTCTCCTAACCTGCCGTATCGGCGGGTAAAGTGAGTCGACGTTTATCTTGTGTGTCGCTATTTCCTTCGGGATGCCTGGCATATCTGCAAGGGAGAAGGCAAACAAGCTTGCGTTGTTAGTTAAAAACTGATGGAATTTACCTGGTTCTTGAAGTTTGTGGCCAATATAAGCTTTTTTGTTGTGGTCATTTTTATCTAGTTGGACGGGGTCTAGGTCTTCCACAGTTGATCCCGTGGCTTCCACGATTTCGGGGTCTTTGATGACGTCTTTCAGTTCGTCGCTGTCTGACCTCGACCTCACTAATTGCTATGCTTCCGTGCTTCTGCTTTTCAACTACTAGGTGTATGTGCAATCATGGGAGATGCGATAGAATTCTTGGGTCGTGCGCTGCTCGCCACGAATACTGAACACTCCCCATGGGGTGGGAAATTTGACAACCTGATACAGGCTGGATGGGATGGCTTTCATAGTGTGTATCTAAGGCCGTCCTATGATGGAGTTATACATCGTGTCTTGGTCCATGATGTGGAACGTTGTCTTTAGGGTGATGCCACCGGCTAGGACGGGTAGTGTGATTTCTCTTGAGGTCCATTAAACTACATTATTAAATCATGTTAGCGTGATGCAGCGTGGCACTATCTTATCCTCGAGCCTTATTTTTGTGAGGACTCGAGGGTGTATAATGCACGCGCCGCTCCCTTCATCTACCATAATCCATTTTATATCAGTATCTGAAATGCGTAAAGTAATAACAAGAGCATCATAGTGAGGGAAAGTCAAATTGTGAGTATCTGACTTATCGAAGATGATAATTTCTTCGAGGTTGTCATACCATTCATGGGTGATCGACCTCTTCAATTTGTGGGTGGTTGTGAATTTCACGTGATTGATTGTCGTGTCTTCGCCTCCACCGATATTCATCTGGATGGTACAGGCTGGGGAGGGTGGTTTCGGAGGGCCTTGGTGCTGTTCTTTCCCACGAGCGAAGTTTTTTCTCCCACACTCGCTCATCAACTCTCTTAAATGCCCTTGGTGGAGCATGTTCACTACCTCTTGTCTTAAGGCGATGCAATCATCGGTCTTGTGACCTCGTTCCTGATGGAATTCACAGAGGGCGTTCAATTTCTTGGTGTTTGGGTCGGGCATCATCTTTTGTGGCCATTTCAACTTTGGGTGGAGCTTTCCTAAGGCGTAGACAATTTTTGAAAGGGAAACACAAAAATTGTGAGCAGATAATAGCAGAGGCATACCTCTTTCGTTTCCGTGAGTCCCTGTTTGCGGCTTGTACGGGCCGTCGCCATAGTGGGGGGAAGGGGGGTGGTATGGCAACAATTCTGACGTACGGCTGATGTCTCTCACGATTGGGGCGTGAACCCAGGTGATCCCTTCTGTTATCGTTCCTGCGGTCCTTTATTAACTCCATTTGGACTGACATCAACCGTCGGGTTGGTCCATTAAGGTCGTCCTCATCTGCTCTCACCTCGGCACAACAGGCGTTGTGCATTTCATCCCAAGTGGTTGGGGGGGTACTTCATAAGCCTGCTGAACAGTTTCTTGGTCGCCCTCGAGCCGCTCCAGTTCAGTCCGTTTTGAAAATTTGCTACTGCCATTCCCTCTGATACGTTTGGAAGGGTCATTCTTACTTTGCGGTGACGTAGTGGATGATGTGATCTTCAGGGTACGTTGTGCCATCATATATTTTTAAGTATGGTGGCATCTTGAATGTTTTGAGTATAACATGTGGTGCAGCCTCATTGCTATACGTCTATTCCACGAACCGGCCGGCATCCCGTTTTGGTATATGGGACGCCCCGTATCTTATCCACCCTTTCTTGGTGTTCTCTCATTTGGTCGCGGAGTGCTTTGTTCTCGTTCTCCATCTCCTCCATTTTTCGTAAAATAGCAGCGAGGGTGTCATTACCTGCATCATTAACATTGCGAGTGATACCTGTTGGAGTAGGGGGCGTGCTACTCTTTGGTTGTTGTTGTGATGTCGACTCGTGCATCCTCCTGGTTCGCCCTTTGAGCGGGTTTGTCGAGTATACTGTTCAGTGTACTTGTTAGCCATGCTTCTAGTAGTTTTTTCACTGCTAGTGGTGCTTCTTCTGTCGTGGACGTAGAGGCTCCCTTTTCATGGGAGGCGGTAACGCTGCCATGAGGGAGGAGTGAACCACTTCACCTAGGAGAAACGCTTGCTGTCACGTTCTCCTCGTCTTCATGGTTAACTTCATTGATGGTTTTTAGGAGATTAGCAGTAAGGCCTGCCACTGCCTTCAATATTTCTTCTCCATTTTCTACCATGTTAAATCGTGCTAGTAGGAAAAAATAATTATGTGTTTTGTTGTTCGTGTGTTTTTTGTAGATCTAGAAAACCTATGACTTTGACTACAAAATTCCCCACAGACGACGCCAAATTGTTCGACAAAAAAATGATATAGGACTTCTTTCCAAACTAATTAAAAGACAAATAAAGTGATGCGTAAATCTTAATCAAATATAATGAATCTTAGATCTAACACGTGTTCATGTAATAATGTCCAAAAATATATCTAATTATTGAATGAGGTTATTAAATGCAGATGTAGAGGATGTGTGATGAGACAATAATGAGTAATAAATATGCAAAATAGCAATAAATGTAAATAGAGAGAACTGTTCACCTTAATATTGAATGAGGTGGATGATTCCACCCTCCGACAACAATATGTGACAAATGGATAAGGAAATGAACAAAGCTTTCTCAGATCTGATGAGTGGAAAGACATAATAAACAACAAATTGAATCACTATGGAAAGATAATGTTCGTATTCTTTCTCTAGAGTCATCTTTTTCTATGAGTTCTTATCCTGTGAATCTTACATACCTTTTTGCCCCCTATATTTTACTATTTATATGGATTATTCCCAGAAAATCCTAAAAATTACAGCGAAGGGAATATTCAAAGACTACTCTAGCCGTTATTCCTATTATTCTCTACTCGACCTCGGCCTTGATATCTTGGTCGACGGTCCTTGTTGTTGGGCCCTGCTAGACCTCGGCATTAATGTCTACGTCGAGGCTATAATTTCTACACTTGTTCACTCCCATTTTCCGAATTTCCTCAGTCGAATTTTTACCCATAACACACTCAAAAGTTGGAAAATGCAACCTAAAAAGATGATGACGTGAATGAGATGTAACCATTTCCTTTGTTTCCATTTTCTTTCCTCATTTCGTCTCTTTCCTTGTGTATCAAGAACTGTTGCATATCTTGAACCCAATTTGGCATGTAGTACAACTTACATTCGTCCCAAGGTCTGAATTTAAATTAAATGCAGTTGAAAATATAAATTTCGGGCAGAGAATAAATAAATTATTATAGCTTATTTGGCTAAGCTTCTCTCTAACTCAAAAGTGCTTTTTTTTCTCAATTTGAGTTGTTTGGCCAATAGCCTGTTTGGCCAAGCTGCAAAAATCAGCTTTTTTTGAGAAGCGATTTTTTCAAAAGTGCTTTTCTCAAAAGTACTTTGGCGAAAAGAAGTTTGTGTTTTGCTAATTAATTTGAAAAAAATACTTCTGAGCAGCAATGTTTGGCCAAACTTTAAAAATTACTTCTACTTGTATTTTTCTCCGAAGTGCTTTTAAAAAAAAAGTACTTTTGGAGAGAAGCTATTTTTTTTTTTTTGCTTCTCCTCAAAAGCACCTTTTTTTCTTTCAAACGCTTGGCCAAACACTTCAACTTTGAAAAAAATATTTTTTTTGAAAGAAAGAAAAAAAGTGCTTATAGGATTGGAGAAGCTTGGCCAATCAGGCTACAAGTTTTTTGGGGGGGTAAAAGGTGCTTCTGGCTAGAAGCAAAAGCAGATTGTAAGAAACAGAAAAAAATAGCTTTTTCCCGCAAGCAGAAACAATTTTGACTTTTCTTCCTATCAAAAATACCCTTAGTAAAATATTGTATATACCAAAATAACCATATTTACTTTAAAGTATTAACTAATATATAATGACTTTTGGGTGAGCTTTCATATTTATTGAATAATTTTTTGATATATTTAAATTATCTTGAAAGAATAAAGTACTTTTCAACTTTATTTTCGTATTATACTCAAATAAAATAAAAAACTTAGTTATAAATAAATATTTGTGATTATTTATATACTTATATAACATTAACTATTGAGTAAATCTTTTCATTTCCTTATTTTGACACTTAAAAATATCTTTTTGAAAAGTTTGGCCAAACACAAATGTTTGTCCAAAAGTGTTTTTCAAATTGATTAGCCAAACACAAACTGTTTTACTGCAAAAATACTTTTTTGATACAGTTTTGAAAAAAAGTATCTCTCAAAATAAGTTAATTTTTCTAGCTTGGCCAAACACGCTAGTACTGAAGTTGTGATTTTAAGCTTTGGATATAGATTTGGTTTAAACTAAAAAAAAGAGCTTTTGAAGTTGCATTGCAAAATAGTTTTTGAAAGTTGAACTTGTATTTGAATACGCATTTTAATTGAAAAAATTTAAAGTTTTGTGAGTAAAAGAAAAATATTCACCCAATAACTGGCCCAACTTAATTTTTGGAACTTGAAAATTTTTCAAAAAATAATTAAATTCCATAAGCAAATAATGTTTTCAATTTTTAATTTTTGAAAAAAATAGCCAAAATCTATGTCGAAACGAAGAAGTTTGGCCTCTAGCAAAGCTGGTAGGTCTGGAGCTTTTTTGTGTCGAGCGTAAGATATTTTTGTTCAAATTTTATTTACATATTAAAATAGTAAATAGTTTTTTAAAAACTGGCTATGCTGTAAAGGGTTCTACGACAAATGGCTACTTGATGCCATTTCTACGTTCATTATCTGTGTTGTGCAGTTGGCCCAATTGCTTCCAATGGAGTCTCTTCTTTTTTTCCAGTAAACTATGTCAAAAATAGATAGATGTGTTTCACCCAAAAGGAGCTAAGTCACTTTCCAAAAAGGAAAATCGGATAAAAAGAAAATAGAAAAATAACATATGAAAACAAGAAAGAAAGATATCTAACTTCCACTCTGAAAGAATAATAATTGCGGGGCGAGAACAACATTAGCGTACCTCTCAACGCAGCGGAAGAACTGTTGAACTCACCACCGAAACAATTGCTCCAAACCGAACTTTGAATCACTAGGAAACAAAGTTAATCTTCCACCAATTAAATGTCGTTGCTTGTGTGTGTTTTTCGTCGAAGAAGAAGAGAGTCAGAGAAGAGAAAAATTACTTACCGTGTTAAGTTCTGCATTTTTCTTCACATAAATAGGCAGAGTAATAGTGGTTAAGGAAGATAACCCATCACTCACTCATATTCAATTTTGTGGGTGTTTGTGGTTTAGTGGTAACTTCCCTTAACCTTTCTCCCTTATCTCTCCTAACCGAGTCGGGACCGCCCACATGGAGCGACCCATGACCCATAATCCAACACACTCAAAGAGGATATTAGCAATTGGAGAAAGGCCAAACATATAATGCCTCTATTCCAGTTATTAATATATCTAATGAAGTCCTCAAATTAATGTAATGCTGCAAAAGAAGAGGATAAAATCCCATATAATAATGCCTTTCTATCACTAATCTAATAGGATTAGAGGAAAGTGTCAAACTTATCTTCTTAATAAGCTTAAGTGGCAACCATATATGAACTGCACATTAATTTATTTATTCACCAAGAAACACACCTGATCTACCTAATCTCGGATCCTCCTATTATTATAACCGTTTGCGATGGTGTTTACTTTTTGCACTTTATTCGAGAGCTTAAACAACCTGTTTTTCGAAGTAGGACGATACGAATTTTCTTTGGTGTATTTGATCTCCATGAAAAAGAGGAACACTTATAAATATTTGGGCAAATTTGAAAAAGACAATATTTAATGTTTTTGATCTTTTTATAAATATTCCATGAACTTAAGTAATATCGAGAATATTAATGTTGAATGCCTCATTACTTATAATTTGAGATAACAAAAAGGAATTTCCCTCGATTTGAAGAAATGACATAAATAATGATATGATCCTCTTTATTGGAAAATCTGTAGCTTACGTAACTCTAAAGTCTTTTTAATATTTAGTGTACATTTGATAGCGCTCAAAATATAAATCCTTTTTGTAGGTCTAAAAATTGCATCTCTGGAACATATCACATAACAAATACTTCACAGGAAATTGGCATATAAAAATAGTATTAGGACCGAAAAAATAAGTGTCGCGAGTAAGCTAGCAAAGCAAATCTTCAACGATGATAAATCAGACAACAAAAAAAAAATAGATCAAAAGAGAGACATAAATATTTAACGTGGTTCGGTCAATTGACCTACTTCTGCATGGCGGAAATGAGTAATTTACTATATAAAAGAGAGAACAAAATATCGAGAGAACAACCTCAGAAAAAGGCAAACACAAGTGTCAGGCTAACACTTGTCCCGTAATTCTCCCCCTAAACAAGACTCTCAAACCCCGTGTGGATTATGTTGCATGAGAAGGAAGAATCTTCAATTTATAAAAGTTTAAAATCTTTTCCTACAAGAAAAAAGACTAACCAAACATGGAAGAATTTTATTTTCCTATTCGTAAGAGGAAAAATCAATTATAATAAAAATGTTACATTTCCTTCAAAAAAAAAAAATAGGAGAACTAAATATGATAAGAAAAACATGACAACAACTAACGAAGAGTACCTGAGTTTTTTTCTTTTTTTAATTAAAAATTTTTTCTAGACAGAAAGGTTTCTGTTCTTATTAGGTATCCAATAAAGTTCCACACATGTTGATATATAGCACAAGCGCGAGAATGATGAACAAATATGGTTTTAGGAATCAGTTCAGTGAATGGGCTTTATTTTAGAGGTTTTAAAAAAATTCAGAGGTCTAGGATTTCCCTTTTTGTGTTGAACAAATATACGGCAACCTACAGACGAGACATATATTTAACACAAAACAAGAATGATGATCATTTTCATATAGAACAATTATATTAAGATTAAATTGATAACTATCACGTCACGTAAATAAATAAAAAAATCGTATTAACATAAACTAAATACAACCTATACTGACAAATCAAAATTTGGGAGCTTAGAAGCTGCTTTTCTTTCTGCTTCATGTCAATGTTTTTTTTAACTTCTGAACGGATCGTTATAGTTCGATAATTTTACAATAATAACATATTCAGTGTGATCTCACAAATACGTTCCGAAAAATAGGGTGTATGCAAATCTTGTCTCTATTTTATGTAAGGTTAAAAGGCTATATCCGATCAACGTAGCTCGTGATTAAAGACAACTAATTTGAGAAAGTGTTTTACTTCCCGGCACTTCTTTTTCCATTAATTACTAAAATAAAAATAAATTCAGAAAGGAAAAGACAAACCAAGTAAAAGGAAAAGAGGGTGGGATAGTATTTGTGGCTGACAACTAAGCAAAAAGCACTATGTAGTGCAGATTACTAAAACACAACAATTTTAAAGAAAGAGCAAAGAAATCCCCCAAATTTTGAT
>ML379664.1:18296-36236 GCA_005239525.1 Nicotiana knightiana
CCCCCCCCCCCCCCCCCCCAAACCCTTAAATTTATTCTAGATAATGCATAGATTAAATATAAAGGTAATTCAAAAAAGTAACAGAAATAAAAGGAAAAGAGTGTGGGATAGACTAGCGTGGCGAAATAAGCATGAAGCACTAAACAGTTTGGCTTTCTAGCTTTGCATACCCAATTGTTGGCCCAAAAAATTGAATAGTTTTGAAGATTAATAAAGGAATTCAAAAATAAACTAGGTCCATCACCGGAAAATATAGACACGAGTAGAGTCAAAGGCACGTGAGGTGCACATACAGGAGATAAACAATAAGGAAAAGGACTCCTTATTCAGTAAGAATAGAATCTTAAAATAAGGAAGGATTTGAGGAGTTGAGATTGACTAGAACTCTTCCACCAAGGAAGAGTTGTATTAGAACTCTAGTTAAATCCTTATCTATTAATCCTATATATTACAAATTGTTCTTATTGTACAGGTACGCACAAAAGCAGAAGTAAAGCAAGAATTGAGAGCAAAATTAGCGAAGCAATTTTGCAAGTAGTTCGTGTGAGATTTGAGTGTGCGAATCTGAAACTACTTGAACCAGCTAGAAGAACCAGTTCCAACTGTTGTATTTTAGTCTAGTTTATTTGTAGTAGGTGATTTTAACGTGTACCTTTTCAGCTTTATCTAGAAGCGTCTGTAATAGGTACTGTGTGTTTCCAGTTATAGCTAACTTGGAGTTTGTCGCAAATAGATAGAGGCTAGTTTGCTACAAGGGATTAGAGGTAATCCTAGGTTTACAAAAGAGTTTTTGTAAATGTTGTTTTGGCTCACTGATTTAGTAAAGAGTTTTGGAAAAATCCTCCTAGGAAGTAGATCATGGTTTTTCATCTTTTGAGCCAGGTATTTTTCACGTAAAAATCTCGGTATTCTTTATTTTCTGTATTTATTATTCTGCAAAAAGTAAGAGTTGGAACACATAGAAGAACATGGTCCTTCTATAACAAGTGCACGCGAAAATCCGACACCACACAAATCACCACCCCCCCTCCCTCTTGTATGGTATTGGTGTATAAAACAACAATTGGTATCAGAAGGACAATCAACTGCTAGGCCTCCACTCTTCAATGGCCAGTACCACTACTGGTGGAAGAACAAGATGAGAGACCACATAATCGGAGAAGACTACGAGTTGTGGGGCATTGTTATTAATGGTCATTTGGCCACTATGAAGAAGAATGCTGAAGGAGTAGATGTGCCATAGACAAGAGTTGACTACACTGCTAAAGATTTGAGAAAGTGGAGAAGAATGATAAGGCCAAGAAGTGGCTTGTGTGTGGACTTGGTCCAGACGAGTACAACAGAATTCAAAGTTGTACCACTGCTAAAGAAATTTGGGACACTTTGCAAGTGGCTCATGAAGGAACGACTCAAGTGAAGAGGTCCAGAGGTACTCTACTATATTCTCAGTATGAGAATTTCTCTATGAAGGAAGGAGAGACCATTCAAGATATGTATACAAGGTTCAACACACTGACTAATGAACTAAAGTCTCTTGGAAGAACTCTTCTTGAAGAAGACAAAGTTGAAAAGATTCTGACAAGGGTTCTGCCAGTTTCTTGGAAAATCAAGATCACTTCAATTCAGGAATCTAAGAACATTGCAACTCTTAAACTGGATGAACTGATTGGAAATCTCACTGCCTATGAACTTAGAAGGCAGAATATGAATATGGATGCACCCAAGAAGGAAAGGAGTCTGGCACTCAGAATCACTAAAGAAGCTGATCTGGAGGAAGATGAAATGGCATTGATCACCAAGGATTTCAAGAAATATCTTATGAGAGGAAAAGGTTCCTCAAGAGGTGGAAACTACAACAATACAAGGGTACCTGAAAAAATAACTAACGAGTACTGCTACAAGTGTGGGAAGACTGATCATCACATCAAGAATTGCCCTCAATGGGAAATTGAATGGAAGAAGGAAAGATCTGAACGAAGGAATCGGAAGAAGGAACAGGTTCATCCCAAGAAGAACAAAGGATCAACAAAGGCTATGGTTGCTGCTTGGGGAGAAAGTTCAGATGAGAAATCAGATGATGAAGATGGAGATGAACAAGAACTTATGGCAATTGGCAAATCAAATGAGGAATCTGAGGTAAGTATAATTCATCTCAAAGACAAGATTAAGTTTTTGTCTAAAGAAAAACTCTCTGAATTGCTACTAGATTTTATTGATGAATCTGAGGTAATAAATAAGGAAAAGGAACAGCTGTCTAAGGATTGTGTAATTTTAAAGGCAAAGTGTAAGAACCTAGAACTTAGAGTCGGTGAGACTGTGAGTGAAAATACTGCTCTGAAGAATCAGGTTCATACATTTGAAGCTAATGTCCTAGATTTAAAATCTGAAAACCTAAAAATGAAACTAGGAACCAGTAAGAAGATAGCTGACCTCTCACTCACCTTAGAAGAAAATGTAGGTAAGATAAAAGATGAACTGTATAGGAAGGATGAACAAGTAAGAGTGTTGAAGGAGGAACTAGGCAAGGTGAAGCATGAACTAGATAGGACTTGTAAATGGAATAGATCTTCCGATGATTTGACATGGCTACATAAAAATCATAGTAGCAATAGAAGATGACTTGGCTTTGGGAATCAGCTGCCTAAGTGGGATCCTAAAAGCAAGTACTTTACTCTTCCTGAGAACAAAATTTGCACCCACTGTGGTAAGACTGGTCACTATAAAAGTGAATGTAATCCAAAAGAAAATGCCAGTCAAAAGAACAAAAGTTCTGTTCAAAGGAAGAGTTGGTTGCCAAGTTGGCCTAAAAGGAATTTAATTCATTCTTTTGCTTATAGAAAGGGACCCAACCTAGTTTGGGTTCATAACACTAACCCCTGATTTCTTTTTGTAAGTTCAAGTGAAGGGGAGCAGACATATATGGTACATGAATAGTGGTTGCTCAAAGCACATGACTGGCAACAAGGACTAGTTCCTTTCACTTGAGGACCTCAAAGGAGGAAATGTCTCCTTTGGAAATGAAAAGAAAGGTGAAATCATTGGGGTTGGTAAGGTAGGTAACAATGACACTCATTCCATTGAGAATGTCTATTTGATAGACGGCTTGAAATATAGCCTAATCGGTGTGTTACAATTGTGTGATAGAGGTAACTTGGTAGCATGCACCTCTACAAATTGTTTTGTAATAAATCTTACCACTGACAAGATTGTTTTGCAGGGAAAAAGAGTGAACAACATATACATTATAGATATGTCCACACTTTCAGAAAATGAACTAACCTGCTTGAGTGTGCTGGATAGTGATCCCCTCCTTCGGCATAAGAGGCTTAGACATGCAAGTCTAAGTCAACTCAACAAATTAGTCTCCAAGGACTTAGTGATAGGACTGCCTAACATTAAGTTCAAGGAAGACAAAGTTTGTGAGGCTTGTGCAAGGGAGAAACATGTAAGATCCTCTTTTACAAGCAAGAAAGTGGTAAGTACCACCAGAAAGATGGAACTGGTCCATATGGATCTTTGTGGTCCAATGAGAACATTAAGCAGAGGTGGTAAGATATATGTGATCATGCTTGTTGATGATTATTCTAAATTTACCTGGACACTATTTCTAACATCTAAAGATGGAGCATTTGGCATGTTCACTTCTTTTGTTAGAAAAATTCAAAAACAATTAGGAAATCAACTTGTATCAATTAGGTCTGATCATGGAACTGAATTAGAAAATGCCAAGTTTGCTGAATTTTGTGATGTGCATGGAATAGATCATAATTTTTTGCTCCTAAAACTCCATAACAAAATGGAGTAGTTGAAAGAAAGAATAGGACACTTGAAGATATGGCTAGGACTATGTTTCTTTCTAGTAAATTACCCCATAGTTTCTGGGCAGAAGCTGTTAATACAGCTTGCTACATCATAAATAGGTGCATGACAAGACCCATTTTCCTATGAGTTACTTAAAGGGAGAAATCCAAATATATCACACCTTAGGGCATTTGGTTGCAAGTGCTTTGTGCACAACAATGGTAAAGACTCCCTAAGTAAGTTTGATCCCAGAAATGATGAGGGAGTATTCTTGGGATATTCTTCACATAATAAAGCTTATAAAGTTTATAACAAAAGAACTATGTATGTTGAAGAAGGTGTACATGTAGTTTTTGATGAAACTAACATTCTTTCTGAGATATAGGAACAAGATGATGAAGCAATTGGGCTAGCTAGAAACTCACTTGAGATTACAGCCTAGACTGAAGCAACACTGGATGAAGGAACAGGTGATGGAACAGGTTTATCCATCCCGGGCAACATGACGGGGGAATAGAATAAAATAATTCCCAAACTTCGTTGGAATCTGTGCCTGAACCTGTTTCATAGCAATAAAGCATTAAAGGAATATAATGGAGTAACCAGTTGGTTGTGAATCCTTACAGATATCAAAGTTCTCACCCAATTGAGAACATTATCACTAATCCAACCTCTGAAATCAAAACCAAATCTTTTTTAAAGAATCTTTGTACTTTTGATGCTTTCTTATCTCTTATTGAACCTAAATGTTGATGAGGTTTTGCAAGATGCAGACTGGGTAAATGCAATGCAAGATGAACTCAACTAATTTGAAAGGAGTCAAGTTTGGCATCTGGTACCAAGACCCTTGGATAGATCAATAATTGGCACTAAGTGGGTCTTCAGAAATAAACTTGATGAAGATGGAACAGTTACTAGGAACAAGGAAAGATTGGTGGTTCGAGGATATAGTCAGGATGAAGGCATAGACTATGATGAAACTTTTGCTCCAGTGGCAAGGCCGGAAGCAATAAGGCTCCTCATAGCTTTTGCTGCTTACATCGAATTCACCCTTCACCAGATGTATGTCAAGAGTGCCTTCCTAAATGGCTTTCTAAAGGAAGAAGTGTTTGTCAAGCAACCTCCGGGGTTTGAAAACAAGGAGAATCATGATCATGTGTACAAGCTTGACAAGGCACTGTATGGACTCAACCAAGCTCCTAGAGCGTGGTATGAAAGATTATCGAAATTATTGCTTGAGCATGACTACAAGAGAGGAAAAATTGATAGTACTCTATTCTTGAAAGAAAAAGGTAAAGATCTCTTGGTAGTTCAGGTATATGTAGATGACATAATCTTTGGAGCAACCACTAATAAGCTAAGTAAATAATTTGCTAAACTAATGGGGAGTGAATTTGAAATGAGCAAGATGGGTGAGCTTAATTTCTTTTAGGCTTACAAATTAAACAAAATTCAAATGGAACTATGATCCATCAGCAAAAGTATGTAAGAAAGTTGCTTAAAAGGTTTAAAATGAAAGATTCCAAAGAAATTGACGCTCCTATTGCAATAGACACAAAATTAGATATAGATGAACCTGGTTCATCTGTTGATCAAAAGTTGTATAGGGGAATGATTAGTTCTTTGTTGAATCTCACTGCTAGTAGACCTGACATTGTTTTCAGTGTAGGACTTTGTGCAATATTTTAGGCTAATCCAAAGGAATCTCACTTAACTGCTGTAAAGAGAGTCTTGAGATACCTAAAAAGCACGACTGATATCTGTCTTTGGTATCCAAAAAGTAGTAACTTTAATCTTGTGGGATATGTTGATGCTGATTATGCAGGTTTTCTAGTGGATAGAAAGAGAACCTCAGGTATGACACACTTTCTAGGCTCATGCCTCGTGTCTTGGGCCACTAAAAAGTAGAATTATGTGGCTCTATCTACTGTTGAGGCTGAGTATGTGGTTGCAGCCTCATGTTGTGCTCAACTATTGTGGATTAAGCAGCAATTGATAGATTTTGTAATCGATGTTGGATGTATCCCTATATTTTGTGATAAACGGGTGCTATCAGCATGACAAAGAACCCCGTCCATCATAAAATAACAAAGCACATAGATGTTAGACATCATTTTTTAAGGGACAATTATGAGAAGTGATTTATCACCATAGAGTTTTGTGCCACTGATAAACAGATTGCTGAAATATTTACAAAAGCATGGAGTAGAGAGAATTTTGAAAGGAAAACGTTAGAGTTAGGGATGATTAAGATCACCTAATTGAACCAGTTCAGAGTGTACATGAAAAAATATGGAAAAACAATTGATGAAAATAAAATAAAATAAAAAATTTTGACTAGAAAAATCTGAAACTTGTGTAAATAATCAGATTAACTGTTACTCAGTCTCATACTGTAAATAGCATACTCTTTTGCCATATTTTGATATGACTCGCTAGTTACTTATGCACTATTGTTGAAAATTGAGACTTGATCAAGAGGATTCTTAAGCGATGAACCTGGTTCATCAATGCTGGTTCATTTGAAAGGCGAGGTATGTGTTCTCCACTCTACACATCTTGAAATATTAAGAATTAAATCATGAGTAGAACTCTACCCAAACTCAAAATCATTCAAAGTCTATCCTACAACAATTTGAACCAGTTCCGTCGAAACTAAGAATCACCACCGTATTAAAACACCTAAATCCTAGGGGAGCAGTAATCGTAATTCCAAACTGACCAAATACAGAAGTGATTAGACTTCTAATTAACCCAAAAAGCTTATGTTGTGTATTAATTACACTTCCTTTATAAATCCCCTATCATCACTTCTGAAAATCCCCCATCAATTCTACAACCGTCGAAACCCTTCCATCTCTCTTTGCCTTCAACCTCAATCCAGATTTTTTCTTCCTTAATCAACCAAAAATCAATATGTCTAACCCCTGGAACAATCCTGGCACTCCACCACCCCTGGAAAAATTAACAGTTGAGCCTACGGAGGCTATTGAAGTAGATGAGATGGACATGGTCCATCAAAGTGAAAAGGTGGAAGAGGTAGAGGTTCAGACCCCTAAGCCCAAGAAGGCCAAGACTTCCTCAAAGAAGTCTTAATATATTTCTAAGTTTGTTGAACCCTCGGTCGTGGCCAAGAGAACCAGGTCTGCAGTGAAACCCAAGAAAGTGCAAATTCCTGAAGAAAATGATTGGAGTGATAAAGAGGTAGTTGAATCTGATGGTGAGAAGGATAAGTTGACAAAGTTTGGAAAACGTACAATTTTGAAGGGAAGGATGTTGAGAGATATGGAAGAAGAAGGAATGATTCTATTGCTGGAGAAGCTTGAGAGGCAGGGCTAGAAGGACATGGTCCTTCAGTTGGATGGGAGACTGGCCAGATCTGAAATAGTGGAATTCATGGCAAACACTGAGATTAAAGATGGCAGAGTCACCAGCCTGGTGAAGGGGGTCCAAATTTCTTTCGATGCCAAAGAATTGGGTGAAATCCTTGGTATTCCCTCTGAAGGCTATGATGACTACACGAGGCAAAGAGGGCCAAGTCTAGATGCTTTTCCAACTGCCCTGGTAATCACAAGGAAGTTCTGCGACAATGAGGAAGAAAGTGAGCCCAAGGCAGTCTATAAGAGTGAAATGAAGCCCCCACACAAAGTGATCTTTGAATTTATCAACAAGTATGTGTTGCCACGACAGGAAAAGAGGCACATTGCTAATTACATGGATTTGGTTTTGATGGAGTGTCTGGACAGTGGGAGGCAGATAAAATGACCTTGGTTTATAATTCAGCTCTTGGACAGAGTTTTCAATGGCTCTTAAGCTCACGCCATTCCATATGGATTCATTCTCACTTCTGTACTTGCTCATTACAAGGTTCCACTGAAGAAGGCGAATATGGCCACAAGCAAGGACCACTTTGGAATAAATACTCCTCTGACTTGTAATTATGAGGTAAATGTCATCCCCAACGAACCTGGTTCATCGAAGAGGACACCTGTAAACAGCAAAGTCAGAGCTCTAGTACATGAGAGTAGGGCGAAGGATGCTGAAATAGCAAGGCTGAAAAATCGTTTGGCATAGGTTGAATCTGAGAGAGATGCTCTCATAGCTGAGATTACTAAGGAAAGGGAGAAGAATGAGGGAACTCTCTAAGATATGCTAACTCTTCTCCAAGCCAAAAACCCAGCCTCTAGTCCTTCCAAGCCTTAGTTGCCTACCCTGCCTAGAACATCAGTGACCAAGACTCGGGACTTCCTTGTTTTTTGCTCATGTTTTTGATTGTTTTATTTTATTTTGTGGATTGTGGAAGAACCGTACTTTCTATCAATGAGGTCTGATGCTTTTGCTCTTGTTTTGTGTTTCTGTTTCTTTGATAGCTTGAATTATTAGTTGATTATTGATGATTAATCCATGATTGCACTTGCAGTTGCCCAAGTGGCCATGAGTAATTCTTAAATGTCTGGGATTCACATAAGTTTTTGCAACTTTTCGATGATGCCAAAAGGGGGAAGAATGGTTGTGTTGCTGAACATGTGATATTTATAACCTAATATCCCTGGTTCTTTTGTGATAAATGCTTAATACTCTAATATGTGTCAATGTTGGACCAAGTTGGATACAGGCCTAAGCTTATGGACGCACAAAGTTTGTCATCATCAAATAGGGAAAATTTGTTGGCCCAAGAAATTAAATAGTTTTGAAGATTGACAAAGGAACTCAGAAATGAACCAGGTCCATCACTGGAAGACATAGACGCGAGCCGAGTCAAAGGCACGTGAGGTGCACATGCAGGAGATAAACGAAATATGGTAAAATAAGAGATATCTCTTTATCGAAAAGATTGCAAAAACAATAAGGAGAAGGACTCCTTATTCAGTAAGAACAGAACCTTAAGATAAGGAAGGATTTGAGGAGTTGAGATTGACTAGAACTCTTCCACCAAGGAAGAGTTGCATTAGAACTCTAGTTAATTCCTTATCTACTAATCTTATATATTGAAGATTGTTCTTATTGTACAGATAAGCACAAAAACAGAAGTTAAGTAAGAATTGAGAGCAAAATTAGTAAAGCAATTTTGTAAGAAGTTCGTGTGAGATTTGAGTGTGCGAATCTGAAGCTACTTGAACCAGCTAGAAGAACCAGTTTCAACTGTTGTCTTTTAGTCTAGTTTATTTGTAGTAGGTGATTTTAACGTGTACCTTTTCAGCTTTATCTAGAAACGTCTGTAATAGGTACTGTGTGTTTCAAGTTATAGCTAACTTGGAGTTTGTCACAAATATATAGAGGCTAGCTTGCTACAAGGGATTAAAGGTAATCCTAGGTTTACAAAAGAGTTTTTGTAAATGTTGTTTTGACTCACTGATTTAGTAAAGAGTTTTGGAAAATTCCTACTGAGAAGTAGGTCGTGATTTTTCACCTTTTGAGCCAGGTGTTTTCCACATAAAAATATCTGTGTTCTTTATTTTCTGTATTTATTATTCCGCAAAAAGTAGGAGTCGGAACACATAAAAGAACCTGGTACTTCTATAACAAGTCGCACGAAAATCAGACACCACACAAATCACCCCTCTTGTGTGGTATTGGCGTAGAAAACAACACCAACGAAATTATTTGTTAGTAAACTAAACAGTGTATTACTCCCTCAGGTTCACAATAAGTTACCAGTTTACCTTTTCATTTTGGTTCAAAATAAGTGTCCATTTATATAATCAAGAAAGAATTCATTTTTATTTTAAAAAATAACCCTTGTGTACATTTTCCTAAAAAGTTTTCTTACTCCTCACATTAAATAGTTAATTAGGGGTAGTTTAGTCATAATAGGTATTATTGTATAGAATTTAGTATTTTCTTAAGGGGCATGCTAAAAACAAACTGGTCACTTATTGTGAACCGGGGGGCGTAACAAGTTATTCGTTTCTTTTTTTGATACACACACTTTAGGTATTAAGCAAAGTGATGGTGAGAGTTTCACGTGTTTTTCCATTTAAATTTTAAATTAGTGTTGGTATCGAAGAACGTGCTATTTGTACATCATGCTACTTTACAATTTTGAATTTAAGAAAATGACCTTTTTAGATCTTTTACCTGTAAAAATAAATCTCTCATGTGTAAAAAAAAATGTGAGGTCATAAAACTAAAAATAAGTTTGTAAAGAACCAAAAAATTCAATTGATTTGTAAGGAATTTGGGATGTTATGATTAAATGGTTGCGCGAAAAAAAAGATGTCATTCTTTTTTATACAATTTTTTTTTTAAAAACGTGTAACTTAAAATGAGACAGAAAGAGTAAGATTTATACTCTCTTAGTTTTAATTGTTGTGAACCTATTTGACTGCACACGAAATTTTAAAAAATAAGAGAAAAATTTTAAATTTGTAATGTAAAATGAAACACATAAATTTTATGCGGCTATAAATCATTGCATAAAGGTAAATTATTTTCAATATGGAAGGGGTCATTTTTTTTTTGTGGACTAAAAGAAAATAGTTTGACATAAATTAAAGGGATTGAGTGTTATTTTACGTAGTTATTAAATTTATAAATGAAAATATTAAGTTGCAATATTTGAATTTAGAAAAACCTCAAACGTTGCGTGAACAGTTAACCCTCACCTATGTATGTAAATGGTGAAACACATAAACGTCCCTTTTAAGTTGTTCTTAATGATCACACATACATCTCAACTGACCACTTTACCATTTAGACACTTCAAGTAACTATTAGTAACTGACTTCACGCGCCCAAGACTTTGTTAGCAAACACGCATATGTCACATCAACAACACGTGTTTATTAGATATATTTAATAGTCACTTAAAGTGTTTAAATTATAAAATGATCAGTTGAGGTGTATGTGTAGTCGATGAGGACAACTTAAAGAAATTTAATTCTCTTGAGAAGCCTTTTCATGGGCAGTTGAGCACTATATTATATACCATATACGGTCTGCAGTCACTTCACTATTTAATTCTCTCTCTCCCTTCTCCTTTATTAACAAAATTGTCACTCCTATATATTCAACTATTCACTTAATTTAATTCACATTATTAAACAATGATTCTTACAGTGTTTCTTGCACTTTTTCTTCCTTGTGTTGGTATGAGCGTTGTTTTTCTGGTTTACATCTGTTTGGTTTGGTATGCAGCAACTTACCGCCACTCTAGTATGCTGAACAACTGGATAAACTCCCCAAAATCAAAGGCGATGAATTGGTTTTAAGCAATGATTGTGCAGTGTGTTTAGAGAATATTGAAAGTGAACAACAGGTCAGATTGGTTCCTGGTTGTAATCATGGATTCCACCTTGAATGTACTGATATTTGGCTTTCAAAACACCCGTTTTATTCTTGAGTTAGAGCTCTTTAATACTTCTCCCGAATGCAACTCCTGCTGAAAAAAAAAACTAATCTTTTTTCAAGTTTTTGGACAGAGAGACTAGAAATGTTGTATGTGGTTTTATTAGCTTAGGGTGATGAAGGGTGTCAGACCAGTAAGAGATGTGGAGTTGTTACAAAGATGAAAAGTTTGTATACATCCACTCTCTATAAATCTTGATTATTCTTGAATCTTTTACTTATTACAGTAGTAGTAAATTTTTCTTCTTTTGTTTCTTCTCTTATTCTTATTACTAGAGTGGTTATTTCAAGTTGTTTGTCACCATTAATTGATGCGAGATTTTTCTGGTGACTTTCCCTGCTCTGCAGTACTTGTTCTTGAGGCTTATGTATTTTTAGGGGTAAGGTCTTACCTGTTAGGAATATATTTAGTTTATTGTTATTGTTGTAATCACTCAAATGCCCGAGTGGCTAGACTTGCCAAAAGGAAAAAGGTAAACTGAAGAGAGAAAAAGAAAAAGATTCTGCGTCTTTTGCAACAGTACACACCTGATATGAGTCCTTCCAATCTGCTCATACCAAGGAAAGTTCCTTTCAATGCTGAACTAAGGGGCGGAGCTGCGAGATGTTCGTGGGTCGGTACGGTGACGTATTTAGATATTTTGATTCGATATTTTTGATATTTGATTTTTTAAAATATAATATCAATACCATACCTAATTAAATTCGATATGGTTAGATTATTCTCCTTTCGGTTTCGCTTTATTCGATTTGGTAACTTCGGTTTATTCGATTTGAATACTAACTAGTACATAGAGTCATATACTGGAATATTCTAAATTAAAGTACTCAAAAGTACAAAACTAAAAATATTTGTTGATAAAAGTTTTATCCAAAACTAGCAAATATCAACTCAGAGAGAGAAAACTGTACATAAAGAATAAATTTGATCATTAAAAATGTCTTGTTACTTGCTTAGAGTTAATTGATGAACTTAGAGAATAAAGGAAAGTAAAATTTTTAATTTTTATATTTATGTTATAATTAATAATATGTGTATTGTGTAATATAATATATATTTCGGTACAATGTCTATATTTCAGTATTTCATTTTAAAATATCAAATACCATACCTAATACCAATATTTTTTTAAAACTTAAACCAAATACCATACCGAATATCAAAATATCGAATATCAAATACCAAAATTTTCGATTTCAGTACGGTAATTCAGTATTTACCAAATTATGCACAACCCTATCAGAGCTAGCCCTTTGTCTATAGGTTTAACTAAACCCAGTAGGCTTTGTTTAAATTATGATTTTATTTTAAGGAATTAATCAAATATATAGAAATTATTACTTCCTCCGCTTCAAAAAGATTATTTTAGTTTGATTTGGCACAAACTTTAATAAAGAAGAAAAGAATTTTAAAATACGTGGTCTTAAATAAGCCATATATTTGTGTAGTTGTTAAACTTTTGAAACTTATGGTCTGAAACATGTCATAACATTTGTGTGCTTATAATTGCTTCTTATTAAGTAAATATTAAAAGGTGTCAATCTTTTAGAAATAGATTAATAAACAAATAATGTCAATATTTTAAAAATAGAGGGATTATTTTAAAATCAGGTAATTTAAAAAGAGCTAAACTCTAGTACTAAGTGGGTGTTTGGACAGAAGTTAAAAAATTCCGGAAAAAAGTAAAAAAAAAAATTCAAGTAAAATGATATTTGAAAATTAGAGTTGTGTCTGGACATGAATATAATTTTGGACTGTTTTTTTTAATTTTGGTGAGTGATCTGAAGTGAAATTTTAAAAAAATAGCTTTTTGGAGTTTTTCAATTTTTGAAAAAATTTCGAAATTCTTTTTCAAATGAAAATTGAGAAGCCAAACACTTATTTGGAAAAAAAGTGAAAATATTTTACAATAAAATAAATTTTTTATGGCCAAACGGGCCCTAAATACTGATCCAATTGTCCCATACATCTGAATCAATTAGCGTATATACAATTTTAATAAGGAAAATTATCAATTATGTCCATTTATAAGTATCTTATTAGAAAAATTGGCCAATTCATAAAAGTTACTAATATTAGCCCAATATTGCCAATATTAACCAATTAGATATGTGTAACAAAAAAAATATTAAATTTTTGCTTTTCTTTGAATGGATGTTATTAGAATAGATTAGGTACATCTTAAGGAGCTTGAATCTCAGTTTTGGGATGATTTGGTGGAGTTTTGAGGTGGTTTGAATTCAAAATACAAGTAAAAGATAAACATGAAGAAAATGATATGTGTATCACACTGTGTATCACATATGTATCGTATTTATATCAAATATGTATCACATGTATATCTACATATACCTGTGTGTGTGATATATGCGTGATACATGTGTCGCAAAAGACTTTTTTGAACTCGATTTTATTTACGAATTTTGGTATCAAATCAATCCAAATCACCTTCAATTTTCCTCAAATTTTGTATATTGACTTATCTATATGTTTTAATGAATTTCAACCATATCTATTGAAAAAGATCTTTTTTTTTCCTTAGATTTTTGAAATCTTGTATACATAGTTTTTTGTATTTCATTACCTTATTTGCTACCTCATCCATTAAATTTTCTTTCCGTCTTGCACATAATATTGCTGGTCACTCTTAAAAATATAGAAGATCTTTGCATGTGATTCTTGGAGAGAAAGAACCTTATTATTTGGATTTTCAAATTTTATATGAGCTTGGCTAGTTTTGTTTAGCCTATAATTAATGGCTAGAGGTTAATAATTGAGACTTATTTGTGACATTTGTGTAAAATTCACAGTTAAAAGTTAATTTCATAAATTATCATATAATTATGACCTTTTTTCGTCAAAGTCATATAATTTTATTTTTTCACGCAAAAATCATAAAACTTTCACTAATTGACACAAAAAATCACAGTGGTCGGAAACTACAACTTTTTAGTAGCGTTTCTTATTTGATGTTTTTTATTTTTTATTTTTTTCTACCTAATAAATAATAATCCAATTAAAATAGGAATGACCCAACTCGAACCCATCCTACCCGATCCAATCCCAATATATAAAAATTTAAATAATACTAAAAGTGAATCCTCCAAAACACGATACTTCTATCTTATATTTTTTATTTTCAAGATTTTCATTCAAATTAATAGTATTATTATTTCAAGAGTTCTCTAATTATTCATATTTCTTTTTTGTCATAATCTTATGCATTCTAAAGTAAGTTTTTTTCTTTTGAGGGGGGCTGGGGGTTCCTTTTTAGTATTGTTTTAATTTATATGTATGGGTATTGGATTGCGCCAAGTTGGGTCATTCTTTTATATATATATATATATATATTTTTTTTTTTTATTTTTTATTTATTTTTATTTTTTTTTTATCAGCTATTATTTTGGGAATGGCGAAGAATATATATTTCTCTTTGGTTATTATTTATTAGACCGAAATAAAAAAACGTGAAGAAAATACTACCGAGAAGTTGTGTTTTCCGGTTACAATGATTTTTATATGAAATAATAACAGTTTTATTATTTTTGTGTGAAAAAATATTATTATATGACTTTGATAAAAAATATAATAATTATATGACTATTTATGAAATTTTCTCAAAAATTAATACTCGTTGCGTGACTCAAGAAAATTAACAATACTTGTTGAAGTGATACTTGTTGGCTGTTGCGTCAGTGGAGAAAATTCACTCGCTTCCTGGACTTGCATTTGCTTCACATTAATTCGCTAACTAAAAATATCTATCTTAATTAATGCATCGTTGATAGTCCAAATTTTAAAAGAAACTACAAGAAGAAGGGTGGGTGCGTTTGGTTCAAATGCGAGTTACGCGGGATTAGTACTACATACATGAATATCAATACAAGGATTAATAATGCGTGAATTGTAATTTAGGGATTTTAATGCACAACTTATAATATAAGGAATTATAACGTAAAGGTTATTTATTATTGGATGTTTGATTATTAAATTAACCCCCTCCATCTTAATATATATGATGTTATTTGACTCGGTATGAAATTTAAGAAAGAAAAAGATACTTGAATCCTACAGTCTAAAATAAAACACAGATAACTGTGTGATTATATTTTATCTCATTATGATTTACGAGTAAGATATAAAAGTTTAAAATTAAAATATTTCAAATATAAAATGTATCATTATTTTTGACCTAAAACCTAAAAAGAGAGTATCATATAAATTGAGAGGAAGTATATGATGGAGTATATTTGAAAATCTGTTTTAATGTTGTAACAAATGGAAGAAGAAGCAAAATTCCTTCCCAAGTTGGAAAATCATAATGAACTCAGCTCACTCTAGTATCAGAAGGCCATGGGAGGGAGGTGGATCTTTCTCTCATGTTAATGATATAGTCTACTAGACTAGCCAAGAAAGAGTCTAGTAGACTATATTCGCCCGTGGAGGTGAGTGGAGGAAGCTGTGAAGCTTCTAACTCTAATTACCAACTCGGGACTATATTAGTAAAAAGCGGCATTCTCCCTTTACTCAATCCCCCCTCGCTTACCACCATGAACAACACCTTTCCAGGTATATCCGTTTTCTTGCTCGTTAGTGGTTGACTAATAAGATATAAAGAGCTTTTCTTGCTTGTTTAGTAAAGTCAAGCTTTGGCGGTAGGGTTGGGATGGACTTTCCCCTTTTTACTTTTGGTGTATAGGGCTTTTCTTTTTGTTCCCCTTTGTCCAGCAATCGAAAAAGAGACCAAAACCACGTGAAAAAAGGTTTCATAAGCAAATATTATTGTGGAAATGTTTCATTATTCGTTATTTACGGGTCTTTTCGTTGCATTCACTTACAACAAGAAACAACCACCAGTGTTTGGTGCAGCAAGACTTTCTAAGAGCCCGTTTGGCCAATTCATTTGAACTATGCTTTTTGCAAGATTGTTGTGTTTGGTCAATCTTTTTAAAAAGTACTTTTAAGTATTATATTACAAAAAAATACAGTAAAGACTTAATTTTTTAATTAGTATTATTTAAAAAAAATTTAAACATTTACTATAAAAAAATTCTAAAGCAAAAAATATAAATTAAAATTTTCAATCGATATAAAATATAGTTATTCTATATAAATAACATTGAGTATTTGGTATTGCTTATTGTTTACATGATAATTTAAATATGTCAAAATATATCATTCAACATAAATTAAAATTCACTCTTAAGAAAAGGAGAAAGAAAATAAAATATGATTGAAATAAAAAAGAGAAGTAATGTATAGTAGAAATAAAAAGTGAAAAGAAAAATGAAAACATAATTTATTGTAAGGTTATTTTTGTCTTAAATAAATAAATTTTATAGTTTTTGCTTTTTGGAAGAAACTAGAATTTGTAACTTCTTCCCAAAAAGAGAAAAACTGCTTCTGTTGGCCAAACACCTTAAGTTTTTCAAAATATATATTTTTGACAAAAAAAAAGTACTTTCGGGACCAAACAGGCTCTAAGACAGATTTAAAGCCAGTTTCGCTTAACTGAATGAAAATAACTTTGAAGCATTGCTGAAAAATACTATATAATTACTGGAGAAAACAATTTTCTTTCCTTTTCAAAATAAATACGTGGCCACTTAAATTTATTCATTTTTTCTCATTTAGACACCTGAACAAAGCTTTGTTCCTATTAAACACTTTGTATGTTTCTATCAGAGACAACTTGCTCAATCTTTGTAAGAAGGCAAAATGGTCCAAGGGCCACCTAACTTGCACCCATTTGTTATTCTGGTATATAAACTTATATATTTCCATTTCAGCACCTTTACTTGATGAATTAGTACTAATAAACACGTTTGACCATCAACTATGCTTACATGGCGACCGAAAATGGATACAAATCACGTAAATTAGGCGCGTGAATGAATTAATTTGATTAAATTATAAAATAAAAAAGAAAGATAAAATCATGGGAAAAAAATAAAGAAACCCCTCCCCTGTTTAATTATTCATCCTTGTTCCCGTTCATAGCTTCCTCTCCCCTCCCTCCCTTCTATTTTCCCACACCATCAAACTCCTCCACAACCAGAAAATTATATCGATTTGGTTATTGCTCGTCTCTCTCTTTATTTTTTTAAAATTTTATTTATTTATTTAAAATTTGGTGGCAAAGAGTATTGAAATTGAAATGGTGGCGTTTCAGATCTGTTTGGTCTATTGTTAGTGAGCTTGTTAAAAGATAAAGTGGTAAGGAAGGTGTCAGGCCGGTGGCAAAAAGGTGAAGTAGTGACGGTTTTGTGAGATTATTTGTATTGTTGCCATTTTTACCGGCAGCAATCTCGTCGGTGTAATTTTGGGGGTCTTTTCTAGAGTGTTATAACCATTTTTAGGCTATTTTTTAACTGAGGTTTGATTAGAATCTAAAGGATCAAATTTGGATTCTTACAATTGAAAATTGTGGATTTACTGTGAAAAATGGTGGCTTAATATCGGACGATTTGCAGTCATGCCCTACATAGCAACCACCTTTTAACCTATACCCTATTTTTAAAAATTATTGATTTGGTAGCCAGATGACAAAAAATCTGCACTAATATGACCATTCTACCCCTGACATAACATATAAAAAGCACGCAGCTCCGTCTCTTCTCATATTTGAATCACGTACGTCTCTTCTCACAAAACACTTCACCGATCCTCCGTCTCTTCTCAGATCACCTCTCCCAAAGAAAAACTCAAATTGTAAGTTTTCGAATCTGACTGATGTTCATGATACCTGAGATTTTTTGCTAAAGTTTTGCTGAATTTTTTGCTAAACAATT
>ML379665.1:0-10171 GCA_005239525.1 Nicotiana knightiana
TAAAGCTCATAAAATGCGAGGGATATAATGCTTAAAATCACGAATTCTAGCCACACATCAGCTAAACGATTCTTTAGCCTTCCAATTTTAGCATCCTTCGCCTCACTCTCCTGCACTAGAGCTCTGACTTTGCTGTTTACATGTGTCCTCTTTGATGAACCAGGTTCATTGGGGATGCAATTAACCTCATAATCACACGCCAGAAGAGTATTTATTCCAAAATGGTCCTTGCTTGTTGCCATCTCCACCTTCTTCAGAGGCACTTTGTAATGAGCAAGTACAGTAGTGAGAATGAAACCATATGGAATGGCATGGGCCTTAGAGCCATTTACAACTCTGTCCAAAAGCTGAATTATGAACCAAGGTCAGTTTATCTTCCTCCCACTGTCCAGGCACTCCATCAAAACCAAATCCATATAATTTGCAGTGTGCCTCCTTTCCTGCCGTGGCAACACACACTTGTTGATGAATTCAAAGATCAGCTTGTGAGGAGGCTTCATTTCACTCTTATAGACTGCCTTAGGCTCACTCTCTTCTTCATTATCACAGAACTTTCTTGTGATAGCCAGGGCAGTTGGAAGAGAATCCAGACTTGGCCATTTCTGCCTAGTGTAGTCATCATAGCCTTCAGAGGGAATGCCAAGGATTTCACTCAATTCTTTGGCATCAAAAGAAATTTAGACCCCCTTCACAAAGTTGGTGACTCTTCCATCTTTGATATCAGCTTTTGACATGAATTACACTAATCCATTTCTTGCCCATCTCCCATCCAACTGAAGGACCATGTCCTTCCAGCCCTGTATCTTAAGCTTTTCCAGCAGTAAAATCATTCCTTCTTCTTCCAGGTGCTTCAACAACCTTCCCTTAAGTATTATCCGTTTACCAAACTTTGTCAACCTATCCTTCTCACCATCATACTCAACCGCCTTCTCATCACTCCAGCCATCTTCTTCAGTGATTTTCACTTTCTTGGATTTCACTGCGGACCTAGTTCGCTTAGCCAATATAGAGGGTTCAACAGACTTTGTAACAGATGAAGACTTCTTTGAGGAAGTCTTTGATTTATTTGGCTTAGGGGTCTAAACCTCTCCCTCTTCCACCTTTTCACTTTGATGGACCAGGTCCATCTCATCTACTTCAACAGCCTCCACAGGCTCAACCACTTTTTCTTTTCCTTTCTCCAACTTCTTCTTCTTACTCTCCGCTAAAGCTCTCTATAGCTCCTCCTCACTTTGCTTTAGGTTTCCCCTTGTAGTTCTTACTCTTGGAAGAGGAATATCAGAACTCTCAGAAGGAGCAGCTTTTCTTTTCTTATTTACTCTTGTTGTCCCAGAAGTTTGAGCTTTAGGAGGTGTTTTCTTCTTTGGATTGTAACTATTGCCTAACTTTTTCAACAAATCCCCAGGGTTTCCTCAGTAGATGAACCAGGTTCATCTGTGTGCTTTACCAGATTTACTAACCCTTCAGTGGCTTCTCCTGATTAACTTCCCCCTGCCTTCTTGACACCTTCTTCTAATTTCTCTGGCTCAGCTCCACAAATAATCATTCTAATAGATTCAGAGGTTGGTGAATAATCAGCCACATCTTTCCCTTTTCCCTTCTCTTCACTCCTTACTCCCTCTCTCCTTTTCTTTTTCAGTTTTTCTTTTACCACATCTTCTCTGCTTCGGCAATTTCACATCTATCACAAACCCAACCAGAATAAACCTAGTTTCTAAATTTTCAGCAATCTCAGAAACACCCTCAGAAGTAGGTTTTAGTACAGAAGATACTTGTTCAGAATCGAAAAATCCTATTCTGTCTCCCTCAGTTGCTGATTTAAAGGAATCATTCGAATTTTGTGACTCTTGAGCCTGGCTTGCTTGAAGCTTGGCATTTAGTTTTCTTGCTAAGGCACCGCTGGCCACTATATTTCTAGCAAGCATCTTAACTCTCATTTTTTTGGGTTCGGGGTTAGGACTAGTTTGGGGATGGGTGGAGCTAGGTTGAGGAGGGGTTGTAGAAGACGAAGATGTAGTAGGGGTGGTGGAGTACTAGGATTTATCCAGGGATCAGACATAATGGTTAGGGCTTAGTGATGAAAGAAAAAGATTGAGATCAAAAACAGAGAGAGATGAAAGGGTTTTGACGGTTTTCAGAGCTAATGAGAATTTTCAGAGATGTTTATGAGGGATTTAAAAGAGGAAGTGTAATTAATACATAACGACAATTTTCTGGGTCAATTAGAAGTCTAATCAGTCTGCAACATTCAGTTTGGAATGTCGGTTACACTTTCCCTAGGATCTAGGTATTTTAATACGGTAGATTATTCTTCAGTTGAGACGGAACTGGTTCAAATCTTTTTAGGATAGACTTTGAAAGATTTTGGACTTGGGTAGACTTCTGCTCATGATTTAAATATTAGTATTTTAAAAATGTGTAGAGTGTAGAACACATACCTCGTCTTTCAGATGAACCAACACTGATAAATCAGGTTCATCACTTAGGAATCCTCTTGATCATGTCTCAATTTTCAACAGTAGAGAAAATTTCATTAGAAACCAGTGAGTTATATCAAAACATGGCACATGAGTATACTATTTACAGTATGAGACTGAGTAACAATTAATCTGATTATTTACACAAGTTTCAGATTTTCTAGCCAAATTTTTTTCTTTTCATTTTTTGTTTTTCTTTTCATGTACACTCTGAACTGGTTCAATTAGGTGATCTTAATCATCCCTAAATCTAACATGTTCCTTTAAAAATGCTCTCTACTCAGTGCTTTTGTAAATATGTCAGCAATCTGTTTATCAGTAGCACAAAACTCTATGGTGATCAATCCATTCTCATAATTGTCCCTTAAAAATTATGTCTAACGTCTATGTGCTTTGTTCTTTTATGATGAACGGGGTTATTTGTCATACTGATAGCACTAGTGTTATCACAAAGATAGGTATACATCTAACATTTATTCCAAAATCCATCAATTGCTGCTTAATCCACAATAGTTGAGCACAACATGAGGCTGCATCCACATACTCAGCTTCAGCAGTAGAGAGGGCCATAGAATTCTGCTTTTTAGTTGCCCAAGACACAATGCATGAACCAAGAAAGTGTTCCATACCTAAGGTTCTCTTTGTATCCACTAGAAAACATGCATAGTCAGCATCATCATATCCCACAAGATTAAAGTTACTACCTTTTAGATACCAAAGACAGATATCAGTGGTGCCTTTTAAGTATCTATGTATTCTCTTTACAACAGTTAAGTGGGATTCCTTTGGATTAGCCTGAAATCTTGCATAAAGTCCTACACTGAAAATAATGTCAGGTCTAGTAGCAGTGAGATACAACAATGAACCAATATTCCCCTATACAACTTTTGATCAACAGATGAACCAGGTTCATTTATATTCAATTTTGTGTTGTTGCAATCGGAGTGTCAATTTCTTTGGAATCTTCCATTTTAAACCTTTTAAGCAACTCTTTTACATACTTTTGCTGATGGATAATAGTTCCATTTGATTTTTTTTTAATTTGTAAGCCTAAAAAGAAATTAAGCTGATCCATCATGCTCATTTCAAATTCACTCTCCATTAGTTTAGAAAATTCTTTACTTAGCTTATCAGTGGTTGCTCCAAAAATTATGTCATCCACATATATCTGAACTACCAAGATCTATTTACCTTTTTCTTTCAAGAACAAAGTACTATCAATTTTACCTCTTTTGTAGCTATTCTCAAGCAAGAACTTTGATAACCTTTCATACCATGCTCTAGGAGCTTGCTTGAGTCCATACAGAGCTTTGTCGAGTTTGTACACATGATCAGGATTCTCCTTGTTCTCAAACCCCGGAGGTTGCTTGACAAACACTTCTTCCTTTAGCTATCCATTTAGGAAGGCACTCTTGACATCCATCTGGTGAAGCGTAAATTCCATGTAAGAAGAAAAGGCTTTGAGAAGTCTTATAGCTTCCAGCCTTGCCACTGGAGCAAAGGTTTCATCATAGTCTATGCCTTCCTCCTGACTATATCCTTGAACCACCAATCTTGCCTTATTCCTAGTAACTATTCCATCTTTATCAAGTTTGTTTCTGAAGACCCACTTAGTGCCAATTACTGATCTATCCAAGGGTCTTGGTACTAGATACCACACTTGACTCCTTTCAAATTGGTTGGGTTCATCTTGAATTACATTTACCCAATCTGCATCCTGCAAAGCCTCAATAACATTTTTAGGTTCAATAAGAGATAAGAAAGCATCAAAAGCACAAAGATTCTTTAAAGAAGATATGGTTTTAATTCCAGAGGTTGGATCAGTGATGATGTTCTAAATAGGATGAGAACTTTGATATCTATAAGGTTTCACAACCAACTGGTTACTCCTTGATGTTCCTTCAATGCTTTGTTTTTGTGGAACAGGTTCAGGCACATGTTCCAACGAAGTTTGGGAATTATTTTGTTATACTCCCCCTGTCATGTTGCCCGGGATGGATGAACCTATTCCATCACCTGTTCCTTTCTCCAGTGTTGCTTCGGTCTGGGCTCTGATCTCATGTGAGTTTATAGCTATCCCAATTGATTCATCATCTTGTTCTTGTCTCTCGTAAAGAATGTTAGTTTCATCAAAAATCACATGTACACTTTCTTCAACACATATATTTCTTTTTTTATAAACTTTATACGCTTTACTATGTGAAGAATACTCCCTCATCACTTCTGGGGTCAAACTTACCTAGGGAGTCTTTACCATTGTTGTGCACAAAGCACTTGCAGCCAAATGCCCTAAGGTGGGATATATTTGTCTTTCTCCCTTTAAGTAACTCATAGGGAGTCTTCTCTACAAGAGGTCTTTTCATGCACCTATTTATGATATAGCATGCAGTATTTACATCTTCTGCCCAGAAGCTATGGGGTAGTTTACTAGAAAGAAGCATAGTCCTAGCCATATCTTCAAGTTTCATATTCTTTCTTTCAACGACTCCATTTTGTTGTGGAGTTATAGAAGGAAAAAATTATGATCTACGCCATGCTCATCACAAAATTCAGTAAATTTAGCATTTTCAAATTCAGTGTCATGATCAGACCTATTGATACAAGTTGATTTCCTAATTGTTTCTAAGTTTTTCTAAAAAAGGAGGTGAACATGTTAAATGCTTCATATTTAGATGTTAGAAACAAAGTCTAGGTAAATCTATAATAATCATAAACAAGCACCATCACATATCTCTTACCACATCTGCTTAATTTTTTCATTGGACCACAAAGATCCATATGAACCAGTTCCATCGTTCTGGTGGTACTTACCACTTTCTTTCTTTTAAAAGAGGATCTTACCTGCTTCCCTGTGCACAAGACTCACAAACTTTGTCTTCCTTGAACTTAATGTTAGGCAATCCTATCACTAAGTCCTTGGAGACCGATTTGTTGAGTTGACTTAGACTTGCATGTCCAAGTCTCTTATGCCAAAGGAGGGGATCACTGTCCAGCACACTTAAGCAGGTTAGTTCATTTTCTGAAAGTGTGAACAGATCTATAATGTATATATTGTTCACTATTTTTCCTTGAAAAGAAATCTTGTCAGTGGTAAGATTTATCACAAAACATTTTGTAGAGGTGAATGCTACCAGGTTACCTCTATCACACAGTTGTGACACACTGATTAGGCTATATTCTAGGCCATCTATCAAGTAAACATTCTCAATGGAATGAGTGTCATTCTTATCTACCTTACCAACCCCGATGATTTCACCTTTCTTTCCATTTTCAAAGGAGACATTTCCTCCTTTGAGGTTCTCAAGTGAAAGGAACTGGTCCTTGTTGCCAGTCATGTACTTTGAGCATCCACTATCCATGTATCATATTTGGTTTCTCCCCTTCACTAGAACCTACAAAATGAAATCAGGGGTTAGTCTTAGGAACCCAAACTAGTTTGGGTCCCTTTCTATAAGCAAAAGGATGAATTAAATTCTTTTTAGCCCAACTTGACAACCAATTCTTCCCTTGAACAAAACTTTTATTCTTTTGATTGGCCTTTTATTTTGCATTACATTCACTTTTATAGTGACCAGTCTTACCACAATGAATACACATTTTGTTCTCAGGAAGAGTGTGGTACTTGCTTTTAGGATCCCACTTAGGCAGCTGATTCCCCAAGTCAAGTCCTCTTTTATTTCTACTATGATGTTCCTGTACCCATGTCAAAGCATCAAAGGATATGTTCCATTTACAAGTTTTGTCTAGTTCATGCTTGACCTTGCCTAGTTCCTCCTTCAACACTCTTACCTGTTCATCCTTCCTATACAACTCATCTTTTAGTTTACCTACATTTTCTTCTAAGGTGAGTTGAGAGTTGTCAGCTGTCTTCTTACTGGTTCCTAGTTTCAGTTTTAGATTTTCAGATTTTAACTCTAGGATATTTGCTTCAAAGGTATGAAACTGGTTCTTTAGAGCAGTATTTTCACTCACAATCTCACTGACTTTGAGCTCTAGGTTCTTACACTTTGATTTTAAAATTACACAATCCTTAGACAACTGTTCCTTTTCCTTATTTATTATCTCAGATTCATCAATAAATCTAGCAGTAATTCAAAGAGTTTTTCTTTAGATAAAAAATTAATCTTGTCTTTGAGATGAATTATACTTATCTCATATTCCTTATAATATTCCTCATCTGATTCGCCAATTGCCATAAGTGCTTGTTCATCTCCATCTTCATCATCTGATTCCTCATTTGAACTTTCTCCCCAAGTAGCAACCATAGCCTTTGTTGATCCTTTGCTCTTCTTGGGATGAACATGTTCCTTCTTCCGGTTCCTTCGTTAAGATCTTTCCTTCCTCCATTCAATTTCCCATTGAGGGCAGTTCTTGACGTGATGATCAGTCTTCCTACACTTGTAGCAGCCCTCATTTGTCGTTTTTTCAAGTACCCTTATTTTGTTGTAATTTTCAACTCTTGAGGAACTTTTTCCTCTCATTAGGTATTACTTGAAATCCTTGGTGACCATAGCCATTTCATCTTCCTCCAGATCAGCTCCTTCAGTGATTCTGAGTGCCAGACTTCTTTTCTTCTTGGGCGCATCCATCTTCATGGTCTACCTTCTAAGTTCGTAGGCAGTGAGATTTCCAATCAGTTCATCCAGTTTAAGAGCTGCAATGTTCTTAGATTCCTGAATAGCAGTGATCTTGCTTTCCCAAGAAACTAGCAGAACCTTTGTCAGAATCTTTTCAACTTTGTCTTCTTTAATAAGAGTCCTTCCAAGAGACTTTAATTCATTAGTCAGTGTGGTGAACCTTGTATACATCTCTTGAATGGTCCCTCCTTCCTTCATAGAGAAATTCTCATACTAAAAATATAGTAGAGTACCTCTAGACCTCTTCACTTGAGTCGTTCCTTCATGAGCCACTTGCAAAGTGTCCCAAATTTCTTTAGCAGTGGTACAATTTTGAATTTTGATGTACTCGTCTGGACCAAGTCCACACACAAGCCACTTCTTGGCCTTAGCATTCTTCTCCCACTTTCTCAAATCCTCAGCAGTGCAGTCAGCTCTTGTCTTTGGCACATCTACTCCCTTAGCATTCTTCTTCATGGTGGCCAAAGGACCATCCATAATAATGTCCCATAGCTCGTAGACTTCTCCAATTATATGGTCTCTCATCCTGTTCTTCCACCAGGAGTAGTACTGGCCATTGAAGAGTGGAGGCCTATCAAATGATTGTCCTTCCCAGTTCCCAGGTGGTGCACTCATCTTGATCTTCTCCTAGCCTCTTCAAGGATAACCCGCTCTGATACCAATTAATGTTTTATACGTTAATACTATACAAGAGGGAGGGTGATTTGTGTGGTGTCCGATTTTCGCGTGCACTTGTTATAGAAGAACCAGGTTCTATGTGTTTCAACTCCTACTATTTGCGAAATAATAAATACATAAATTAAAGAACACATAGATTTTTACGTGGAAAGCACCTGGCTCAAAAGGTGAAAAAACCACGACCTACTTCCCAGTAGGATTTTCCCAAAACTCTTTACTAAATCAGTGAGCCAAAACAACATTTACAAAAACTCTTTTGTAAACCTAGGATTACCTCTAATTCCTTGTAGCAAACTAGCATTTAGCTATTTGCGACAAACTCCATGTTAGCTATAACTTGAACACATAGTACCTGTTACAGACGCTTCTAGATAAACCTGAAAAGGTACAAGTTAAAACCACCTACTACAAATAAACTAGACTAAAAGAAAACAGCTGGAACTGATTCTTCTAGCTGGTTCAAGTAGCTTCAGATACGCACACTCAAATTTCACACGAACTGCTTGCAAAATTTCCTTGCTAATTTTGCTCTCAATTCTTGCTTAGCTTCTGCTTTTGTGCGTACATGTACAATAAGAACAATCTGCAATATATATGATTAGTAGATAAGGAATTAACTAGAGTTCTAATGCTACTCTTCCTTGGTGGAAGAGTTCTAGTTAATCTCAAATCCTTCCTTATCTTAGATTCTGTTCTTACTGAATAAGGAGTCCTTCTCCTTATTATATTTGCAATCTTTTCGATTAGGGGATATGTATTTTACCAGATTTTGTTTATCTCCTGCATGTGCACCTCACGTGTCTTTGACTCTGCTTGTGTCTATGTCTGCCAGCGATGAATCTGGTTCATTTCTGAGTTCCTTTGTCAATCTTCAAAACTATTCAATTTCTTGGGCTAACAACTACTCATAATAATAAAGACACACATGTTAAGGAAAAGGCATCCAAACTTGTTTTTTATCTTTTAAATAACTAATAATCTTATTATTTTATATAAAATTTAGAACCGTAAATAGGTATTAAATATTTTAAATTCAGGGGTTCATGCTTTTAATATAATATATATAAATAATAATTGTTGAATCCCTTTAGCTTTTTGTATATTTACTTCTTTATATTTGAAATATCCTTAGAAATTTTTTTGGCTCAGCTGCTACTGAAGTAAAAGTATTCTAAATTTGTAAGCTCCCAAATCCAGCACCCATTGACCTCGGTCTCTACTGAGCCAGTTTGAATAGCTCGACATAAGCTGCACCAAGGCTATAACTGTAGATAAGATAACAACAGAAAAATTGCGGCATTTTTAAGCACATGCAAATTGACATCGATATAATCTTCCAGTACATTAACATTGATAACCTTGAGGGCAGTGGCCTACGAAAGATATTTTATTAGTGGTGTCATTTTCTTTATAAGTAAAAGAAAGTTGAAAAAATTAAATTATTATTATAACATTATATTATAACTCAGCAATTTAAAATAGTACTACAACTCTCAACAAAGAGTTTTTATTTTAAAAATATATTCATAATTGTCTAATAAAAAACAGTACTCTAAATATGTCTTTTTTTACAATAGTTTGATTGTATTTATTGTTAGCCTGACAAAGAAATAGATTCTAGTTCAAGCAGTACCATTTAGTCTTTTTGAAGTATGGGTACCGACAAATTATAATTAGATCAATTTTAAAAAATATGTACATAAAATACATAATTTAATGAGAGATTATAGGTTCACGTGCTTCATATATTGAGCTATAAATCCGCCCCAAATTCAAGCGGTTTTGTAGCTACATAATTTGTTAGATCTCAGTAGTTCAAGTCTCACTAAAACATAATTATTTGTTAATAAAGAAACTCTCCAAAGTGATTAAAATTATTTGTTAACAAATAAACTCTCCAAAATTATTAAAATGTAAGCCTGCTGTGAATAGGGATGGAACTTTGGATGTCTAGTGGAACATTGTAGCGCTTAACCACCAAATCACTGTTCATTTTCTGTTCTGGTGGTGAGTTTTTGATTAATATTGTCCCTTATTTTTTAGGGTAGGTCTATTTTGGTCCCTCAAATATAACCCTGAGCATATTTAGTTCCTTAAGTATGCTAAAGTGGAGTACCTTTAGTCTCATTGACACAATGTGTTCAAAAAACTAATGGTGTTACCCAATCCTAATTCATGAAGCATATCTTCTGCTCTAAAACAAAATGTTTCCTCTCCTTTGATTGGATAATGCAAATTTTCATTTTAATTCCTCATTATTAGACAATGACATCTAAAATTTTGACCTTGAAAATATCCCTTGTATAGCCGTTGTAAAAATAATAGCCGAAAAATATATAAAATTTGAATATATATATATATATATATATATATATATAT
>ML379665.1:10352-27802 GCA_005239525.1 Nicotiana knightiana
TGTGTGTGTGTGTGTGTGTGTGTGTGTGTGTTAATATATAAATTTTATATATTTATTCTGCTACCAGATTTAAATAGTTTCTCGCACTGGCTGAATATGATAATACAACTTGGTTATTCGTTTGCTTCAATAATATGCCTAGAGGTGTTCATGACAGCTTTATTTCTTTTTCAAATTTTAACTTTACCTTTTAGAAAAATCAATTGAAATTTTTAAATGTGTATATATACAAAAGAAATATATAAATTTTATACATTTTTTGGCTATTATTTTTACAACAGCTATACAATGTCATTTTCTCATTGAAAACTTGCACAAACTGAAATATTTTCAAGGTCAAATTTTAGAAGACACTATTTAAAAATGAGAAATTAAAGCGATAATTTGTGTTATCCAATAAAAGGGTAAGATTGTTAATTTTTGAACATATTGTGTCAAGGTGCTCCAATTTAGTATACTTAAGAGACTAAATCTGCTCAGAGTTATATTTAAGGGACCAAAATAAACCTGCCCTCAAAGATAAGAGACAATACCGATAAAAACTCGTCTAGTGGTGGTGCCATTTATTTATTTGTATCGAATAACTTGGTTTTGCTTATACTATATACACATAAAAAAAGTTTCCGACGAAACGATATTACGTGATATCACTTCCCATAAGGTGGCTCCGCTCCTACTTTGTCTAAGCAGCATTAATTACATGGGAATTAGGCAGTAAAATCAGACAAGCAAGCATTTTTATAGCAGCCCTACTATTTTGTTCCCAATTTCACTAAGTTTAGAAGGAAGGAAATAGCGGCTAAGTGTCATTACCCAGACTTTCAGAGGAATAACTATTCTACTTTTCTACTTTCTCATCACTCTATCAAAAGTGAAACTTTCTCAGCCCTGAATTCGACCATCTTGTTAAGAATATAGTTGATATAACCTAAATTTGATTTCACATAATGATGATTTGAATATATTTTTGTAAAAGTTATTTGATATAAACATACGACATTGGATATTTTTTTATCGTAATTATTATTAATTGTTTGATTGATTTAATAAGATACTTGATAAAATTTTGAGATTATTATCGTAATGTAGATCATGATAATGATTTTTTATTATTATATATATATATACATACGGAAAAAAATTTGATATGTCTCTCTACTATGATAAATTGTTTAAAGTTGTCCCTCAATATACTATTGAGCCATAAAACTCCATGCCGTCTTACTATCTTAACAAATTTATCCCTAGTTAGACGCAAGTGACACGTGGCACCTATTTGTGCCCTTTTTACATTTGGACACATATTAAGCGACCCGCTCTACGAAACCCCCATATAACCCGTAACCCGTAATTTATAACACAATACCCTCAAACTCACCTAAAAAAGAACCATCTGTCTTTTATGAATTCATTAGTCTCTAAGTATATAATTAGTACCATAAAAAATAAGACGTGGCTAAACAACACCAAAAGCAAAAGATAAAAAATGGTAAACTTCACTTTTAATGTCAAAAATCACCGGCAACCAAAGCCATTATTCCGGCAGCAAACCCTTACAGACAACAAACACAACACATGTTAGTACTAGAATCGCAGCTGGCTACTAAATCCATTTACTCCTAACTCAAACATCCACCATTCTTCTAAATCGCTTCCGGCAACTAACGAATCGTGAGTAAAAAGTGCTCGAAATGAAGATATGAACCGAGAGATCTCTTCCACTTGCTCGGATATAATGACATCTCAGATTTCGGTTCGTTTCAAATGTGGGAGGTCCTTCAAAAATGCTCTGAACCTTGTTGGTGGTGAACCGGAACTCCGATCATTTTACTGTCCCAAGTTCCACGAACTGAAAAAATAAATCCTACAAACTTGACATCGGCCATGGAGGTTCCGCCCATTCTCGGCCAAATTTTGCCACTATGTGAACTAATTAGATTTAATTTTGCTCAAAATTCTTTGTTAGGGCTTATGAATATAATGTCTGAGAACCTAAGCCAAACTATATTGGATAATGGAGAAAGTGGATCAATACAAATTGGTGGTAGCCAAATTTTAAGAATAGATATGGATACCGTTTAGATTTGAGAAGATGTTTCCTTTTTAGTTTGATTTAGAATAATTGAGTTTTGATTTCGTTAAACACATGTGTAGAAAGTGTAAATTGGCAGCTATGACTTCATCGCTGGTGGTGCATAAGCGGAGGTGAGTGCAAAAGAAAGATGAACAATAGAGACAAAAGAAAAAGAAAAAAAATAGGCTTATTTGCTGGACAGGTATTAATCGGGTCATCTTTATAGGTGGGTTTGAGGGTATTGTGTTATAAATCACAGGTTACAGGTTATAGGTATGGGGTTTTGTGGAGCTGGCCGCTTAATATGTGCTCTGATGTAAGGGACGGATGGGTGCCACGTGCCACATCTGTCTAATTAAGGATATATTTGTTACGATAGTAAGATGATAAGGAATTTTATAGCCCAATAGTACGAGAGACAACTTTAAACTTATCATAATAGGGGGACATATGAGAGAGAGGATCATTGAATCGAATGATTAAAAATTCCTGATGAATAGAATAATTATGAATTGTCAATAGGATAATCTTTTAAGAAATGCATTGTAAAAGTTTTCTTTGATATGAAATCATCACAGTAATTGATACGTTACTTATTGCACTTTAAAAGCAGACACCTATGGCTCTAAGGTGCCAGCTGAATGAATATTGAATATGATTAAATATTTATAAAATTAGAGATTGATCAAGACAGAATATATCAACTCTTGGTATAAGTTTAAGCTCTATGTTGTCATGAATTATAAAAAATCAAATTAAGGTTTTAGCCAGGGTAATTTAATGAATAGAAGAAAAGAGTTTTTCTTAGATAATTCAATGATGGATTATATTTGACATAAACACACAGTTGATCGCCTATTAGGATTTGACAGTTGAACCATATCCTAGGATAACTCGGAGCTATAAGGACAAAAGAAGATACTATATTATTCTTCTACAAGTTCTACGAGTAAATTGTATACTTCAACTTATCGAGTCGTTAAGGAGTGTTACCTTTTATTAGAATCTTAATATGATCAATTTACTACTGACTTAGTATTGAACCCATGGGATCACATAATAATGATTATAATCTTTGCTAAGGATTAATTAATTCATTATTTGATAATCAAATTACTATATTTAATTAGTCAAATTGATAAAATTACTAGTTCAAATAAAATATCGGCATAAAGAATATAATTAATATTGTGAACAAATTGAAATTTTATTTTTATAGTAGAAAATTAAACTATATCTCTTAGTTATATATGTGATATATATTTAATACTCAGAGTTAGTGTTTGTTTATTCTGAAATGGCCGAAACTTCCCTCAAATTATCCGATTTGGTGCAAACATACCCTCCGTCCACATATCGAGCCAAAAATGCCCTCACTGTTATCTTTTTGGCTCACTTATGCCTTCATGACTAGCGGTCAACGCCAAATAACAAAAAATTATTTAAATTACACGTGGCAACTTCTTATTGGTTCAATTTTAAACCATGACTCCAATTAAATAAACCCACCCATAAACCCTTTTTTATCCAACCCAAAAATCCGACCTGCCAAAAAAAGACCAAACTTTTAATTGTCAAAATAATTTACTTCTCCATCTTCCCAACTCTACCACTACCATAGTTGCCACCACCCCCTCCATAGCAACCACACTGACACTACAACCAAAACTCTCATGTTTGCCCCGTTCCTCTATTTCCAAACAATAACAACAAGAATGTTATGCTAATCGAAAGGGTCCGATAAGAAAATCTTTAATTTTTATAATGTCCTTTTTATGAAAACGGGATTTTGTTCAAATAGGAGTACCTTGTCCATAAAAAAATTATTTTTCATAATAAATTATCATCTGGGTCTAACACTTACTAAGATTTTACAAAATTCAAAATAACAGTGAAGATAAAAATTAGACTATGTAGGAATTTGAGGCTCATGGATTCATAATGAGTTCTTTAATTATCTTACGATAATGAGAAAGGAAATGAGATTTACCATTGTAAGTGACATTTGAATGTGCTAATTAAGGTCTTTCAATGAATATTTTCGAAAAATGACTGCTCCAATGATAAGTATAAAATAAAGAAGATGATAAAAAGTATAGAAAAGGACCAAAACAGCTACAATAATACTCGTTGTCCACTTATGGATCTTCATATGCGGGTAGGTTTACATTAAAGGTGTTAAAAGCGGGCCGGGTTGACCTGTTTCCGGACCGCCCCATATCGATTGAAATCCGGACCGGCCCAGACCGGTACATATGAGGCCGGGTGGGTTGGGTTACTGGGGTTAGGGGGTTGGTCCGTTCACATAAATTCATCTAGTTAACCGGACCGGTCAAACCCGGTTAACCAAATTTCCTATAGAATCGATTAACCGGCCCGGCCCAGACCGATCAATGGCTAGATTTTAATTTTTTTTTTCTTTTTTAAAGGTTTTAGACAAATGGCAACGATCAGCTGGCTTTTGGCCATTGCCCAACGGCTGGATTGCACATATAGCCCCTTTTTGGATAATTTATTTTTTTTAAAAATAACACTTTTGTAATTACTAATTTAGCCGTTTGAAAAACTATAAATACATCCCCCCTCGCCCCTTTCTTCTTCATTTCTTCACTCATCTATCATTTCTCAAACTCATAATCTCAATTATCATTCTCTCATTTTGCACCTAAAGTGCAATCAACTATTTGGCTCTTTTTTTTTTGGAATTTAATTTATCGTATTATTTATTATTTGAAGTTTGAACAATTGAACTTCAAACTTTGAACAATTGACGTTTCTTCGTGGTAACATTGGAGTTGCGAAATCATCATTTGTTCAATTTATTTTCGAATTCGGTGCACTCCCTCCAACTCTTTCTCTTATTTACTATTTTTATTTGCATTTTTAATTTTTGCTAGTAGTTAAATTTTCACAATATGTTTAATGCTACAAAAAGAGTTTGTATTATGGTTGCTAATCGGGGAAATAGAAAAGGAGGTAGTACTTCAACATCTGGTAGTAATTTAAATAGTCCTACTGCTACACATGTTTCTGAAACATCACCTGATAATAATATAGATTATGAACAGTTATAGAAGATTTCAGTATAGAAGATAATGAATTAGAAATTGAAGATGAGACACCACTTACACCTAGTAGCGTTGGAGCTGGTAGCAGGGGTGGTGGTCGTGGTGCTAGTAGTAGACCACATGTGGCCTCGACTACTAATGTCACGACCCGATTTCGGAGTCGTGATGGAGCCTGTCGTAGATCAGGAAAGCCGCCCATTTTATCTAAGATAAATTCAATTTTCAGTAAAAAATAATTTTTAAACGAAATTACTGATAATACTAATAATCTGAAGTTTGAAACAAAATTTAAAATCTCCAACCCCCGGATCCGGTGTCACTCAGTCATGAGATACTATAACATAAAGATGGGAAAAGGAGAAATGGACAACATAGTCTCAAAATAAAGAACAACAGGTAGAATAAGAAAGAGAAGACGAGGTCGCGATCTCCAGCTGCTAACTTGACAACTGCAATGAAACTCTGACAGTTGCTCAGTATCCACTACCGGATCCCGGTGTACCTGGATCTGCACACGAGGTGTAGGGGTAATGTGAGTACACCAACTCAGAAGTAACGAACCCAAACTATGGGCTGAGAGGTAGTGACAGACTAAACCTCAGAATTTACAATAGACAGTATATAGAAATTAGACATGCTAACAGTTTGTCAGAATGAGTAAATATGCCAAGTATGCAAGTATACTCTACATGACATCATAAAGAAAAATTGTATGAAACCAGCATGGATATGCACATAATATTCACAACCCTCACACACCAGTCCACTCAGTACCGTATATGGCTATAAGACCCAGGGAAGGTCTATCTCGGAAGGTACATAATCATCGGTGACCGTAGTCACTCCGTACTGAGGAAAAAGGTCAATCCAGCCCCACGGAGAAAGGCCATCTCCAGAATACAACACTCGGACAAGATCCATGTCCAGGGACGATCCATCCCTCACATAACATCCACTTCGGACACGATCCATGCCCAAGGAAAATCTATCCCTCAATATCAATGCGCTCACGAGGGGTGTAAAGACTCCGGAGGGGCCCTAGTGGCCCAACCGCTGTATCAAGCCAATGAAGGCATGATTTAAGTATCGATGCGGTATGCAGTCCGATCTCATAAATCTCTTAATAACAGGATCTTGGCCTCACTCAGTCATTACTCTACAATCTCACTCACATGGATCACAGATGCATCCATAGCCCGAAACAATGATAAGTATGCATATAATTAACAATACTGAGACTGAGGTATGAAGTGATATGCTATAACAGGACTGAGTATATGAAATCAAATAATCACAAAATGAGACAGTAATAGACGGCCACTCGGGTCTCAGCATTTTCGGTGTGAAGCCTATAATTTATACTTAACATGATTTCTAACAGGTTCACAATTACTACATTAATAAAAGTGTGGATATCCATCAATAATAGCTACTAGACAAATGCTATGGGATGAGGCAGGCCACAAATACTCGGTGCATGCTCGCACGCCCGTCACTTGTCATGTGCGTCACCTCAATTATAGTCATAAATCATTTAGCTCGGGGTTTCGAACCCTCAGAACCAAGTTTGGAAACGTTACTTACCTCAAAATCGGCTAAAAACCTAGCCCTCAATGCCTTTACCTCTAGACTGGGCCTCCGAGTGCTCTAAATCTACCAAAAAATAGATTCATATCATTATAATATGCCAAGGAATGAACCAATTCGAAAATTACCAAATTTACCCAAAAATCCCGAAATTGGTCAAACCCGTCCCCAAGCCCACATCTGTGAACTCGATAAAATTTACAGCACAAGAATCCTCATCCTCCCACGAGTCTATACATACCAAGAACACTGAAATCGGAGTCCAAATGACCCCTCAAATTCCAATTTTAATGTCTCTAACTCAGAAGCCCTAATTACCCATTTTTAGCACTGTTTTTCCCCAATTTTTGCCATTAATCAGACCTTTAATCACATATAAACGAGTTTTAAGTCCAAATTCCTTACCTCAATGAAGAACTATCGATTTCCCTCTTCAAAAACCCTTCAAAAGCTTCAACCCCGAATAAGAATGGTGAAAGAATGACCAAAATTTGCTAAGGGCCCTTTTTATATGTTCTGCCTAGTGATGACCGCACCTGCGATCCTTTTCTCGCACATGCGGTCCCAGGTGTGCACCTGCGCGTTTTACTTAAGGGACGAAAACTCGCACCTGCGGCTAACTATCCGCACCTGCGGCTTCGTAGGTGCGGTAAAAACCTCGCACTTGCGGGTCTCCTCCAGACTACCAAGAATCCGCTCCTGCCCCCTTGTCCGCACCTGCGGCTCCCTTCCGCAGGTGCGGCCACACCAGAAGGACATCAATTTCTGCTGCAGTTCTCCGACTTCAAACTCCCCGAAGGCTATCCGAAATCAACCCGAGCCCCTCGGGACCCCAACCAAAAACACAAACAAGTCATAAATGATCACCCGCACTTAGTCGAACCCTCGAAACACCTAAAATAACGCAAAAACACTAAAATCACCTCAAATTCAAGCCTATGAACTTTGAAACTTCTAAATTTCACAAGGATGCCGAAACCATCCAAAACACATCCGATTGACCTGAAAATTTGCACACATATCCAGAATGACATTACGAACCTGCTCCAACTTCCAGAATTCCATTCCGACCCCGATAGCCTATTTTCCCCTGCCGACCAGAAATCGCCGAAAACTAACTTTTGCCAATTCAAGCCTAATTCTACACCGGACATCAAAACTTCATTCCGAACACACTCCTAAGTTCCAAATCACCTAACTAAGATATTCGAGCTGTAAAAATCCACATTTTGAGGTTGTTTACCCAATAGTCAACTTCCGATTGACTTTTCTAACTATAAGGCCAACTTAAGAGACTAAGTGTCTTATTTCTCACCATGACCACTCTGAACCCGAACCAACCAACCCAACGCCACATAAAAGAGATAAATCATACAAGAAATGAACCAGAAATGGGGAAACGGGCTAAACTCCCGGAACGACCAGCCGGGTCGTTACATTCTCCCCCTCTTGAACAAATGTTCATCCTCGAACGTGCCAAGAGTTGTTCTAAAATCCATCAAACCGCCGAATAACCTTACCATGAACATACCCGAGGTCGACCCCACGTCACCCTACCCCGCATCGATCTAATAACACAACACATTCGAATGCCACTATATCTAACCTAATCCCTACGCCTTAGAACCCAATTTTCCACGTCAGAACTTATCTACAAGATTAGAATCATGCCTCCACATACTGTATATACCTAAACATGATGTACCCAACCAGAGTCATAACTCAAGACGACGTCACATGGTATATCACCTATCTCGAACACCCCTAATGATAAGCTCAAATCACAACAGACGCCCTAAGCCACCCAAATGTCGGTAATAAACCCGACATCAAACAGAGACCCATTATAACACCTCAAATGTACCCAACATGAGAAATGACACCAAACAAGAGAACATTCTCTCATTATTAACGAGTAACACCACAATGCAATGCTAAGAATTCCTCACACACCACCGAACCAAATCACACGAATCTGAAAGAACACAACTCATATGTCCAAACTCTATGATACTCATCTACTTTACCTTAATCAAATCCTCTAGAAGACCACAACAGAACCACACCATGTGTAACTAAAACCAACGAATCGCCGCTCCTCGAAGCAGGGACGGGTAACCCCTAGATCATCCCGGAGCACAGATCATCCCAATAGCCATTAACTGACACCCTTACAATAGCTCTACGGAGTCAAACAGTCTGATTCGGTGCAAAACACCTACAACAAGTCATACCTAAAAGTATCATCATCTATCTGATCAAACTACGTCGAAACCGACAAAAATCAAAAATGGTACATCCACCCCGGGTCTCCAAACCCCCAATAGGTACCACACACGATCGACACACGCGGTCCGTAACAACAACATCACCCACAAGGGCGAGAACATGAACAGATCTAACAAAAGATTCACGGGGCGTATCTAGAGAATGGGCTAAAATATGATGAACATGTGAATATGAAAAACCGAAATCAAATAAAAATTGAAGCTTCTCGTGACAGACTGAAACAATACCTGGGATCACGGCATCAGAATCCATCGCATCCGGTCTGGCTGAAAGTGCATAGAATCGGGCCTGATCACCACTGAGTCGACCTCCCCCTCTAGGGCAACCTCTACCTGCCTGACCCCCACCTCTAGCTACTTGCGCGGGCGGTGTATCTACTGAGTCTGAAGTTGTAGGCTGACTCCTCTACTGATAAGTACCTCTCGCAAGACGGGGACAAAACCTCTTGATATGGCCCATATCTCCACACTCAAAGCAACCTCTCTCGGAGAATGGCACTGGGGACTGAACGGAACCCCTGGCACCAGGATAACCACTAGAAGAACCAGGCATAGACAAACTCTGAACTGATGGTGTCAAAGATGAACTCTGAGCTGTTAGGGAACTGAAATATGGGTGCACCTGATGCGAACCGTGAGGATCATGACCAACTTATCCACCATGATAACCTGAGCGACCTGGCTGAGCCTGCCTGAATGGACGGCCTCTGCCAAGCTGAGGCTGCTCCCTTGAAGGAACCCCACCAAAACTCACAGATCCTCGAGACCTCTTGGCCTCCCTCTCGATTCGCTCCTAGCGGTGAACCGACTCAATCTCTATGGAGATGTCAACTACTTCCTCAAAAGAAGCACCAGATACCCTCTCCCTGGTCAGAAAAATCCGAAGCTGATAAGTGAGGCCATCAAAAAACCTCTTGATCCTCTCCCTATCCGTAAGAACTAGCCAAATAGCATGACGGGCCAACTCGGAGAACCTCATCTCATACTGCATCATGGTCATGTCCTCCTGTTGCAACTGCTCGAACTCCCTGCGGGACTGCGGTATATACTTCTCCGGGAACAGAATGGAGAACTGACGCCAGGTAAGGGGCACTGCATCAGTAGTTCTACACCTCTCATAGGCCTCCCACCAAGCGAGTGCAGCTCCTGCGAACTGGAAAGTAGTAAATGGGACCCCACTAGCCTCCAGTATCCCTGATGTCTGAAGGATCCTCCGACACTTATCCAAAAAGCCTTGGGCGTCCTCACCTTCAGTACCACTAAAAATCAAAGGTTGAAGTCTACTGAACCTCTCTAACCTGCGCTGCTCGTCATCTGCCAAAGCTGGGACCACGAACTCCTGGGCTGGGGAAACCGGCTGGACTAGAACTGTCCCCGGTGTCTGAAGCCCCTGAGTAACCTGCTCAGGTGTTCGGGCAGCTGGAGTCTGAGTGCCTCCCCCAGCTTGAGAAGTAGCGGTAGTAGTAGACATGGCGACTGCGTGTGCAAGACTGGTGCACACGGTTAGAATCTGAGAAAGCGTCTCCTGAATACCTGGAATCACAATAGGCACTGCCGGTGCCTGAGCCTGTCCCATTGGAATCTCAACGGCGGGAACCTGGTCCTGAATAGTAGGAGGGTCCACATGTGATGTCCCGGCTGCTGTGCAGACTGCACCCCTCCCTTGGCCACAACATCAACCACGACCTCGACCCCTCGTCGGTCCAACTGGTGTCTGATCACCCTGATCGGTAGCGCGAGTCCTCTAATTTTCATACATTATTTCTATAATTTTTCTACAGTTTCATAAATATAGTGCATATCACGTCTTCTTCTTCTTCTTCTTCTTCTTCGAGTTTCAATCTGAAATTCAGCCAAAATCAAGTCTAATCTTCACCAAAACACCCTCAAAATTGAGATATAAACTTCAAACCACATTCCCAATTGTTTGCAACAACACCCAATCCAAATAAATAATGATTTTTGATAACCCAAATTCGAATTCAAAGCTTCAAAGCTTTTTAATGGTTATCAATGGTGGAATTGCTGCTCTCTTTTTCTTTGCTTTACATTACTAAAATTAGGGATTGAGAAATAGAGAGAGACGTGGAGAGAATTCCCAATTTTTTGCAGCAACACCCAATTCAAACAAGTAATATTTTTTGAAAACCCAAATTCGAATTTAAAGCTTCAAAGCTTTTTAATGGCTATAATGGTGGAATTGTTGCTCTCTTGTGCAAGATACGTGGGGGAGAGTGTGATGACCCAAGGGGTCATTTTATAAAATTAGAATTTGTTCCATGCTTAATACCCATAACAAGACTAAAAGTAAATACCTCGATTTATGTGCGCAGTCCGGGCATGAAATCGGAAAGCCTTTATGTGAAAATATGAGAAATAGTGATTTTCAGAATTTAAATTTGATATTGACTTTGGTCAACATTTTGAGTAAACGGACCTGGATCTGTGTTCCGGCGATCCCTGAAGCTCCGCAGAAAAAAATGGGACTCGGGCGTATGTCCGGAAATGAATTCCGAGGTCCCAAGCCTTAGAAGTCAATTTTTAAAAGAAATTGTTTTGTTGAAATGGTTGTGAATTAAAGAAAATAAATAATGCTAAAAATTATTGGTATCGGGTCCGTATTTTAGTTCCGGAGCCCGGAACCTCTTGGTTATGATATTAAAAGGTTAACTGTGAAATTTTGTGAAAAACGGAGATCGTTTGACGTGATTCGGACATCCGGTTGAGAAATTATGAACTTTAAGAGTTTTTGTTGAAAATGATGAGTTTTGAGGTTTAATTCATAGATTTACATGTTATTTCCATCATTTTATCACACGATCAGTTCGTATGATGTTTTTAGACTTGCGTGCATGATTTGATTAGAGCCCGAGGGCTCGGCTGCGTTCCGGATAGGCCACGGGATGTTTTTGCACTTGCAGTAATTGTTGGTTTTAAGTTTTCTGGTGTCCAGGTAATTTCTCTATGCGATCGCATAGGAAAGTCTGCAATAGCACAGTGTAAATTTAGAAGGCCTGTTTGGAACCCTATGCGATCACAAGGCCTTATCCGCGATCGCACAGTGCAAGCTCAGGGGGCCCCAAAATTTGTACTGTGTGATTGCATAGAACCTCCCGCTGTCATGACCCAAAATCCAACACAGGTCGTGATGGCGCCCAACACCAAAGTCAGGCAAGCCAACAGTTATTTACTAGTGAGATTATCCCTATTTAACATACCAACCCCACATATTCCCAAAGTTTTAAACTTAGATCATTTAAATGAAAGCGGAAACATTAGCCAACTTAAGTAAATACAGCCAAAATGATCATGATCCAATATATACAGTCCCAAAATAAAGAGTCTACTCTGTGCGTTCCAGGAACTAGTGTCACAAGTCAACAGGCGAACTAGTAGAATATACAAAAAATGATACAAGTTGTACTGTTGTCTGAGAGAAGTAGACAGAAATAAACAAAAGATAACTCCATAGCACTGCTGAGAATCACCAAGGGAGACAGCTCACTGTGGATTCAGGTCCAGAATATATATCAAGCTCTGATCGGATAACCAGAAACACCAGCCTCAGAACCTGTACAATTAAGTACAGAAGTGCAGCATGAGTACATAAATATATATGTACCCAGTGAGTATCCTGCCTAACCTCGAAGAGGTAGAGACGAGAGGTCGACATGACACTCACTAAGGTCCAACAATATAATTTAACAGAATGTAATGGAAACAGTAGACATGTAAAGACAGTGAAGCAACAAGTATATATGTAAGATACTGAAATTTAGGAAGAATACTGGGGATAAATAAAACAATTATCACTTCACTTTTTCCCCAAATATCTGTCAGATCAATATTCATGAAATTTTAGTAAGAAATAAATCATACGCATGCAGGGCAAGGACAACCGGCCGGAGTCATAAGATAGTCATGCCCGTGCACTGCCGAGGATCGAACGGCCCGTACCAAAATTGCACCTCTCCACAAAGTAATCACATTTATGCACTACCGAGGATCGAACGACCCGTACCAAAAGTGCATCTCTCAACCTCTCTATGCACTGCCAAGGATCTAACGGCCCGTACCGAAAGTGCATCTCTCAACCTCTCTATGCACTACCGAGGATCGAACGTCCCGTACCAAAAGTGCATCTCTCAAATCCGACGTGGTGTACGGCCCGTTCCTATAAGAGTAGGGGAAATCACACTCCGCTCGCGGAATGTAAATTGTGAAGCGGTCACATGCACATACATTATTCCTTTTTAAAAGAGAATACTTTTCCGTGAACAATTTCTTACAAGTTGTTCTCAAATTTCATAACTTCGGGGACATAAGCAACATGTAACGTTAATTCATCACGCATATAGTTCATATCAAGTAAAATACAAGGCATGTTGTGGGCCTAACTACCCGGAAAGAATAGTAATAGCCTCTACGTACGGACTCTCGTCACTTTGTACGTACGTAGCCCCCACAAATTATCACATATAGCATTTAAATCACCTAAGGGGAATATTTCCCCCTTACAAGGTTAGAAAAGAGACTCACCTCGTGTCGAATCTACCCCTCAGACCAAGGATATGCCTGAACTCCAAACTCTACACCCGAGGACTCGCAACTAGCTAAATATGGTACAATGATATATATGCATGCTCAAAGTAGGGTAATTATCCTATTTATTCAATAATTCAACATTCTTGAAGAATTCCCAAAATCCAACCCCGGGCCCGCACGTTCAATTTCCGGAAATTCTCAAAGTAATCGCTCACCCGAAGCCTAAGGATCGTTAATATACGATTTCTACTTGAATTTATAGCAATGCATGGGAAATTCACCAATTTCTCAAGAACCCTAAATTACTGCCCAATTCTTGATTTTTCAATGATTTAGTAGAGAGTTTAACTAGTAATTCATGTTTGAAACTAGTGTTAGACTGGAATTTACTTACCTCTTTAGTAGTTAGGTCGTGGAACCTCTTTCCCCAAGCTCCCAAGGCTCTAATGGTGGTGGAAAATGAAAGAAAGGGGTGAAGTCCCGTGTTTTAAAGGAAACACATTGCCTGGCCTACAGGGGTCCCGCACTTGTGGCTCGAGGACCGCACCTGCGGTCTCGCGCTTGCGAGCTGGGGCTCGCACCTGCGGAACTGGACGGGAAGGGCTTGGTTCGCACCAGCGGAGGGATGGCCGCACCAGCGGTTCCACTCCTGCGGACTTTTGTTCGCACATGCGAGAAAGAGGGACCTCACCTAGGGTCGCACCTGCGATGTTTAGGACCGCAGGAGCGGTTCCACACCTGCGACTGGGCAACCGCACCTGCGGTCACACCAGAACAGGTGCACCAACAGCTATTTTAGTTGGTTTTTAGCCCCGTTAGGTGCCTAGGAGGCCCCTGTGCCCACCCGATCCCTCATCCAAATATACCAACAAGTCCCAAATCATAATACGGACTCGCTCGAGCCTTCAAAACACCCAAAAGAACACTAAAATTCAAAATCACACCTCAATACCCCATGAACCAAACTTAGGAACTTGAAGTTTTCTACACTTCGCTAACAACGCACCGAACCGACCCATACAACTCGGAATGACACCAAAATTTGCAAGCAAGTCATAAATTATATAACGAAACTATTTCTCGGTCTTGGAAGTCTGTTCGGACCTCGATAACACAAAAACACATCCAAAACCGCAATAGGAACTTAAGGAACTTCTTATTTTAATATTGGGCGCCGAAACGCTCCCGGGTCATCAAAAACCCATTCCGAACATACGCCCAGGTCCAAAATCATGACACGAAGCTACCAAAATCGACGAAACTCGATTCTGAGGTCGTTTACCCAAAATGTTGACCGAAGTCAAACTTGGCCTTAAAGGCCAACCTTAAAGAACCAATTGTTCCTATAGCTTTCTAAACACCTCCGAATCCCGGACCACCGGTCCCCGCAAGTCATAAATCATAAAAAGCCTCTATGGGAAGTTTTATTTAGGGGAATAGGGTCCGATAACGCAAAACGACCGGTCGGGTCGTTACACCCGCGATCGCACTGCCCCTTCCCCCTACCCTGTGCGATTGCACAGTCCCTCCTGTGATCACACAGCTCAATTGTCCCTTACCCTGTGAGATCGCACATCTTTATCTGTGATCGCACAGTTGCCCAACCCAGCTAATATAAATACCTGTTAAAGAACGGGCAGAACACTTTCTTCTCAAAATTTTCGAAGTTCCAGCCCTAAAACGATTTTTCTTCGGAAATCTTCACCCCGATTCATAGGTAATCAATTTCAAACCTTATTCTTTCAATTCCGTACATTTTTTTATCACTTTTAAAGGAAAAACAAAGAATTTTCATGGTAAAAATCTAGGTTTTGGGTAGAATTAGTGAGTTCTGTAAAAATTGAATTTTTATATCAAATTAAGGTTGGATTTCAAAACTAATAGCATATTTGGGTTCTTGGGTGAATGAGTAAACATAATTTGGTCCGGACCCCGAGTTTAGACCAAGCGGGCCCGGGGTCGGGTTTTCACTTTTTTTGAGAAAACTTAGGAAAATTAGATTTTTCAATAAAGTTAGTTCCTTTAGCATTAGTTGATGATATTGAGTTAATTTTGATTAGATTCGGGCAATTTAGAGGTGAATTCAAAAGGAAAAGAAATAATTGAGCAGTGAGTGCCCTGCGGAATTGAGGTAAGTGTTTTGTCTAACTTTGGCTTGAGGGAATAGGACTCGCCACTTGTTTGCTATGTGAAATGCATGGGCGTGGTGTATAGGTGTGGTGACGAGTATCTATGCACTACCCAAATTAATCGTTAAACATGATTCCCCCTTCCCGTTCCCAACTTAGTTGATTATTGAACTAACTGTTACATGTTCATTATTGCTTCTATGACTATTTGGCCTTGTTGATCTGTTGTTAGATATTGTTGTGATTATTTGGAAAGAGTTTTGGTTGTTTGAGCTGTTTTCCTTGTGATATGTATAACGGTTGAGAGGTTTGGTATTATTTTTACGAATTATATATATTTACGTTCCTGGTGGTTTCGTTTCGATAATATTGAGGAAGTTGTGAGAAATGCAGTCTAACTGTTTCGTAATTGTTGAGGTTCATGTGGTATTGGGTTTTCATTGAGTCATTTCCAATTGTTGTTGTAACTGTGTTAAAAATGTTGGATGTTCTCTTGATTTTATCTTAGTATATAAAGACCGGGATGGATTGACAGCGTTACGGTGTTTATTTATATTCTGATTAGTTTTATTGTGAAATGATATTAATTAAAGCTTACGAGTTATATGATTTTATATTTGAAATTGTGGAAATAACAGTATTGTGAAAGGCATGGCCTGAATTGTGAAATTTTTTTATGAATAAATTGATATGATATGTCTGGTGTGAGCGAGTTGCACGCTGCAATAAGGAGTGATAAGGGTGGATAGATGGGATCGGGTTGCACGCCGCAACAGGAGCAATAAGGGTGATATATTTAGGGAGAACAGGTGGGAGCAGGTTGCACGCCGCAACAAGGAGCGATAAGGGAGGACATTTATGTTTTACTGATTTTCAAAGAAAATAAAGATTTGAAAAGCTAAATGTTTATTTTTATTGTATTGTTTTCTTGAAAAACAAAGATTTCAAACTTCCTATTTTATATTACTATTTTCATATTTTGGCACTACTTTCATTCAAAGATAAAGTTTGATAACTTGGAAATTGTTGAGGATTGGTTATAGTTGAGGCCTGAAAGAGGCAGTTGTGTTACTTTATTATTGTTGCAGTATTTGAATTGATGTTTTTAGATTTCCTTCCTGTTTTACAATTATTGTCTCATATATATTTTCTTGTTCGTGTAAAATTATTTTATTGTGTTATCGTATATATACTAATATCACAGGTTTATTGTTAAAACCCCGCCTTAGCCTTGTCACTACTTTGTCGAGGTTAGGCTCGGCACTTACTCAGTACATGGGGTCGGTTGTACTGATACTACACTCTGCACTCTTTTGTGCAGATCCAGGTACTAGCCAGTGTCACACCTCCTTTTTTTATACGCCCCAAAGGGGGTACGGGAGTTTTTCCACTTAAAGTGACATTATTCGAAATGGGAATATTTTATTTTTTATTAGAGTCGCCACTTGGAATAGTTTATTTGGTGTCCCAAGTCACCGGTTTAAATCCCAAATTGAGGAATTTTGACTCTGTTTAAATTGTCTGCGATCCAGAAATCCGGGTAAGGAATTCTGTTAACCCGGGAGAAGGTGTTAGGCACTCCCGAATTCCGTGGTTCTAGCACGGTCGCTTAATGATTAAACTTGGCTTAAATTGTTTAATTACTCACTTTTAGGATATATTTGTATTTTTAACCTTTCTTATTATTCGATTATTTAAATAATTAACTCAATACGAGTCACGCGTACGCATACTCGTTTAGTTCGACGTGTCAAGAATC